>CAAKHC010013684.1:0-13144 GCA_901007825.1 Macroramphosus scolopax | reverse complement strand
GCACAAGTCTCTTCTTTAAAAAAAATATAAACCCAAATATATATGCAGTCTTGAAATTAAGGACATTCTGTAACGGACTACATAATGCATGAGATCAAACAAATGGATGGTTTAAACTGTGCATGCTTATCTGAACTGTTCATGTGCACATGCATCTAAAGAAAATCTCTGCAAACATCTTATGTAATGCCTCCAGTGTGCAGGTGTAAACAGCATGCGAGGCACATTCTCTATATATACCCAGTATATGTATACCAGAGTGCTCCATTAACAGTCTACCATAGACGCTTCCTGTGATGTCTCGCTCTGCGTCTCCTCTGCAACGGTCCCCGGAGGAATGTAGTGTCAGCTCGGAGAAGTGCAGGGCTGTGCTCACATGTTGCTAGGGAACCGCTCGTTCTCGGAGCCCACTCAGCCTGCAGACAGTCGGGAAGACACAAAAGCAGCCTTGCGATCAACAATGCGGCCGCACAAACAGGCGCTTGCTTGTCTGGCTCCGCGGCTCCGGCCAGGGCGCGCTGGCAGGAGTTCAGGGAGCAGGCCGGCGGAGGAAAGTTACTCTTAGCTGTGCCATCAAAGCTTGTTTGATTTCTCCTACATGCATAACTTCTTCAGATTCTACAACTATTGTACTGCACACGTATACCGACATACTCCATGTGCACGTGTCCTCCTGCACCCAGCTGACCTGCTGCTCTGTATTTCAATGGAGCGACGAGCAGCCGTGTTTTACAGCAGACATGTGACGGCTGATGTTATTCATTCATCCTGTGAGTCATGACTGCTCTCATGGGACCATGTTGACCGTCTCTCCCCCCTTTCAGCATCTCCAAGTTTGATGAGCGTAGTGCTTTCCTCTACGTCCTTCACAACGCCGAGGACTTCCAGATCTATTTCTGCACGGAGATGCACTGTAAAAGGTCGGTTCACGAACAACCCTGTTGAAACCATAAATCCTCCGTCAATGTCAATAATTATTACCTGCAGTTATTTGACTACCTTTTGTTTTAATATTGTTTATGATTGCAATTAACAAATGAAGGAATTATGGCACTAAACCATGAGAGGTATAATCAGTGTTTTTGGTCAATGGATCAATAGAGTTTATCCATTAACTAACTAACGGACTGAAGCTGCTATTATCAGCATGCTCACATGCCAACAGCTACAAAACAAACATGCTGATGTTTAGCTGCAGCTTTCAACACCTGCGTGCGCTTGCAGGATCATGAACAAATATTCAGGTGGATAGAATGTGACATTTACTTTAATGGGAAGGTAAATAGAATAGTGGTGCTGTTTATTTACCTGCTGAAGGTAAACACCTCGTCATCAGGAGGCTGTGATGTCATCAACGGTGATGGTTGTTTATGGGCGATTACGAAGGCTGCAGGGGAAATAATGTGTAATCAGTTTATTATAGGCTTTAAAATAACTCCATCGAATTTAGTGTTTACAAAGTGTGACGTCTCTGTTGGTGGATTATGAATTTGCACTTCTTTTTACCGCCATCATCACTCAGAAGAACTGTTTTTTAGTTGTGGTTTTAATTCTTAAAGCCGTCATCATTGAAACATTTATTGTCAAACGTTCCTGTCGGCCTCCGAAGACGATCATCGTCGTATGTTCTTTGGCGGCAGCTCCCCGAGTTCAGGCTCTCATCACAGCTCGGTACTCAGGTGGTAGATTTCGCACGTCCCCGTTGCCACCAGCACACCTTGTTTCATTCTGCCACCGCTGTGCTTCTCACTGAAGTACTGAGTGTTCCGACTCTCACGTCGGAGGCTCCCGAGCACTTCCAGCTCCATTATCCGGTGTGTGAGAGTCAGTGAGTCATGCCTGCTGTTGTCATGGTGCTGCTCTTCTTATGATACACAGAGAGAGGAGGGATACCGGGAGGGGGGGTGAAGAGGTGACGATGGGAAGAAAGGATGGGGGAGATAGACGTAAGGTCTTATTGTGTTTGTGCATATGCGCGATGGACACGTGTTTCCCCGAGATACATGTGTGCTGCACCTGCAGGCAGCGCGACCAGGCCGCTGTTTCATGGGTTCTGTGCAGCGAGCACGCTAAAGGTCATTATATTGTATATCCGTGCGTGGGAGGTGTGCTTGTAAACACATTGTAACCTCGTCTGGATCAGACCACCAGCTCAATACCGCCAGTCATAACATGGACTGAACGGCTGTCGACGTGCAGCATGTGAACGCTGGTTCTGTTAAACACAACAAATTAATTCAATTAGACATTCAATTGGCTTTAAAACATTGTGGAGGGGATAAAGATCCTGTAAAGATCTAACCAGCCTGATGACGTCTCTCCGGCAGATTCTGTGATCTGGTCAACAGCATCACGGAGGAGGCCTGGAAAGGTCCGGAGGAGGGGGACTGTGACACGGACGCCTTAGAGGTGAGTACACCGACGGCTGGAAGCACTCCGTGATTGCCTCAAAAAGCCTTTTTAGTCAAAGCAGTTTAGTTAAGCCACTTTGTTTAACCTGGTTGAACCTGCATCAGAGCTAAAGGCCAGTTTCCACCATCAGAATAACAACCGACCTTCCTGTCCGTACAATAGACTGAATAAAGCCTTAGGAGGAGGTGGAGCCTCCTCTACGACGGAAATCAGATTCCCTTTGGATTAGGAATCCTGCCATTGTTCCCAGAAAGGATCAGGATCTGCAAATTAGATTGATTGATTGATCCAATAAACAATATCGCAGCGACCTCGCTGTTATTCAGAATACAAAAGAAGAGGTGTTCATTTCCTGTGACCTTTGCTGTTAATGTCACATGAAATACGATGAGAATTAAAGACAGAAAAGAAAAAAAATCTCACCACTTTGCATCATAGCAGTTGCAATCCTCAGCTGCAAACACACAGAATAACCAGTAACCTGCTGGGAGCCGGTCGGTGTCAGTGTGCCGGTCGGTGTCAGTGTGCCGGTCGGTGTCAGTGTGCCGGTCGGTGTCAGTGTGCCGGTCGGTGTCAGTGTGCAGGTCGGTGTCAGTGTGCCGGTCGGTGTCAGTGTGCCGGTCGGTGTCAGTGTGCAGGTCGGTGTCAGTGTGCCGGTCGGTGTCAGTGTGCCGGTCGGTGTCCGTGTGCCGGTCGGTGTCAGTGTGCCGGTCGGTGTCAGTGTGCCGGTCGGTGTCCGTCTGCTCTGTAATGCTGTGCAGAGGTGACACCTGCTGCTTCACTCGTCCTCCCACTGGAGCCTCGTGAAAAGTGAAAGCTAACGACCTCAAATCTCCACCACACCCTCTGTTAACCTGAGCAGCATTACCCAGATCAGATGTCTGGCGTCAGGTTTCCTCCCAGAGCGTCCGTGTGATCTGTTTCCTTCTGCAAACACTGACGACATCATCCGGGAAGTGAAGTTAATTAAATGGGTCTGTCCTTCCAAGACTTCGGTACAGTCGAGGATTAATGAGCCGGGTTGAAAACAAACATGACTATAGAGGAGAGTCCGTCCGCTGACGGTACTTCACAAAAGGAGGATATTAACCATCGTTTGACTGATGAAAGAACAGCAGGTGATTTGATCCTCTCTCATATTGTTCAAGGACTTGCAAGAGATGAGGTCAGAGGTCAAAATTAACGCAGAGGTGGAGGTCTTTAGGAATAACACTGAGTCCTACGTTTCCCATAATGCAACGTGATAGTGTCTCTCAATACAAACATGTTTAACCATCCTTGTGTTCATGTGCTGCTTCTGTCTCCACAGTACGACTACGAGTACAATGAGCACAGAGAGAGGGTGGTTCTGGGAAAAGGCACATTCGGGGTGGTGTACGCCGGACGGGACCTCAGCAACCAGGTCCGCCTGGCCATCAAAGAGATACCAGAGAGAGACAGCAGGTAAGACGGGTTGTCTCTCATTCGTCACAGGAAACCCAGAACAGGGATGTTGTGCAGCGTGCAGCAGATCAGCTGTAGTTCCCGCTGGTGTCTGGTGTCGACCTGAGTGACGGCGGTTGGGGGGGAATGTGAAGGCAGACTTCACATCCTCATAACATCTGTCTCCTTACAGTCCCACAGACCCCCTAAACGATTGCTCTGCCACACTCTGTTCCGCTAACCTTATCAGGAAGTCAGCAGGGCACTCGGCTGCAAAGAGCCGAGCATTCGGATAAATAATTCAGGAGGGTATTTGAATCTCGAGACGGGGAGAGTCGAGCAGAGAGACGGCTGTGAGCGGAGTGTGCAGCGGTGCACGGAGGATCCGAGCGCCGGCGGTTCCGGTCTGATGTCGTGATTCAGCCTCAGCGTTTCTCTCGATTCATCTTTTGTTTCATTTCAGACAGAAAAAAAACACACTCACACCATCAATACGTTTCCAGTCTGGTGATCATCATCCATTTATCTTCTTCGTATTGAGGATGGAGATGAATGATGAGTGGCTCCACTCTGGTTGTTGGTGGTTATATTTGGGTTCTGGTACTCTCAGGTACTCTCAGCCCCTCCACGAGGAGATCGCCCTCCACAAGCACCTGAAGCACAAGAACATCGTCCAGTACCTCGGCTCCATCAGCGAGAACGGCTTCATCAAGATCTTCATGGAGCAGGTGCCTGGAGGTGAGGAACTGTCTGGAAGATGAACTTCCCCAAGAGAAACACACTGCTAATCTGACGGTGTCGGTTGTGTGCAGGAAGTCTGTCTGCACTGCTGAGGTCCAAGTGGGGCCCTCTGAAGAACAACGAGCCCACCATCGGCTTCTACACGCGGCAGATCCTGGAGGGACTGAAATACCTGCACGACAATCAGATAGCACACAGAGACATCAAGGTAACGGCTCACTGCGCGATGAAGGTCCTCTCACATCCTCTTCATCACAGTCAGCCTGCAGTCAGTTCGCCAGTTTTGACTTGTTCGACCAGAATTCTTTCCATTTCCATTAATTACCAAAATGTGATGATTCATCTGAAAGCTTGTTGCATCTAAAACATTGTAGACAACAACAAGTCTGGAAAACAATCGCTGGTGCACGTTCCAAATCTGGTTCCTGCTCCACACACGTCTTGAAGTGGAGGATATTTAACTTCAGTTTCAGCCTCTGAATCAGAAATACTTCACTAATCCCGCAGGGCGAGTGAGTCACGTTACGTTGCTTCTATACGGGGCGAAGACATGATAAGAAACAGAATAGAACTACAACGTTAATAACAAACCGTGATAAGAATGAGAAATGTAATTTGTGATAAATAATGAAGGTGTGAAGGGAATAATGGAGGAACAGGAAGTTCAGTCCGCGTCGCACAGTCGAAGGTGTAAATAATAAATAAGTGTAAATAATAAATACATATGGGGTTGTAGCTGATGTCCAGTGGCTCTCTGAAGGAGGAGTCTGGAGGTCTGATGGCCACAGGCAGGTGATTCCTGTGGTGCATCCTGGTGCACTGACCAGAGCACCATCATCCAAACGTCTTGTGTAAGTCGTCCCTGTTGCCTCAGTAATGAGCAGCCGCCTGATAAGACTCCCGCCGCAGACAGTCATTAGTGTCAGCTGCCTCTCACCGACCTCCTTCCACCTGATTTAACGACACATGTCATAGAAGCGTCATTAGCGAATGTTAATCAACCTGTTTTGGCTCCGAGGCTTCTCCTCTTCCTCCGCCGTGTGCCGTGTGCCGTGTGAGTGTCTGTCCGTGGTCTCGGCGTGTCAGCAGGCTAATTGCCGGAGCTCCTCTCACGGTTTTTTCAATCCACAGGGGGATAATGTTCTCATCAACACCTACAGCGGCGTGCTGAAGATATCGGATTTTGGCACATCCAAGAGGTTGGCTGGGATTAACCCCTGCACGGAGACATTCACAGGTACCGCTGACTCATCTCCTCTCAGTGTTTACACAACCACTGCCTTCCGTGTGTCTTAAATACCTGAATGTCTGCTCAACCAGACGATACTTGTCTCTGGCCATCACCGTTTCACAGCAGTAGTCCAGTGTGACATCACTGAGATTTATTACCGCTGCTATTCCAAGACGATTCGGCGTTAGTCTGCCGTCAGATCAGGCCAAGTTGTGTCTGCGTGATGTCGCCGCCAAAGCGGCCAATCGCAGCAGAGTTAGCCTCTGTGGAGCAGACAGTCTGACAGCTGATTGGAGCAGGGACTCACCCTGCATGGTGGCACTCCTTCAGGAAACTGGGCAACTCCTTTTAATAGCCGAGGTCTGCTATAAATGTGTCGCTGCCTGTTTTTAGCACGGCGCACGCGCCGCTAAAAGCAGCACATACGCAGCCGGCTATTATTAGAACAAAGGAGTCCTTTCAATGAAGAGCTGAAACTGCTTCTTCGGACTGAGCTGTGATTAACTCACGCGGCTCACTGCTGTTACAACAAGGCTGTAAACCCTGTGACAGCTTTGGGTGGTCACCTGCAGAAATCTGTGCAACACCGTAACTTCTAATAACTATGTGATTTAAATCATCCTTGCCCAGCCACTTGTCTTCTTTGAGTTAACTCTACTTGCATGTTGTTTCATCACTTCCAGGGACACTACAGTACATGGCCCCTGAGATTATAGACAAGGGCCCTCGCGGCTACGGCAAGCCAGCGGACATCTGGTCCCTCGGCTGCACCATCATAGAGATGGCCACTGGGAAGCCTCCGTTCTATGAACTGGGAGAGCCGCAGGCCGCCATGTTCAAGGTGAGAGACACCAGCAAACAGACGACGTTGTCCCACTGGGTTTAATTTAAGGATGTATGGAGGGACATCGTATAGAAGGTTATTTTAGGAGTCTACAAGTTTATAGCACTCGCTGAAAAATGTTTGAACAGTGTATTTATCTTGTTCTGCAAAGCACCTCTGATAAAGTGCATTGAAACTGATTCTAACTTGTTCTGGAATGAGGTCGAGGACAAACTAAATGCTTCCTCCTTTGGATTTCTGAGGAAAATTGTACTGTTAAGAAACAATCAGCTGCTGCGGTCAGGATGTGTTCACTGACAGTCAGACTTCTAAGTTGTCAGGCTTCCGGGAGCCAAAATTCCCTTCAGTTTCAATCACATGACCGAAGGATGGAATATTACATGATAACAGATGGTTGCACCCGTGCAGGTTTAATAAGACACTAATCAAATGAGTAATTTAAGCGGGAGAGGAAGACAAGATAGATTAGTGAAAACACTACAGGACCTGCATCAGCACCACAGGAGTCTATTACAGGTTTCACTCTTCTGTTAAAAGATATTATTTATACACAGAGATGGAACCAGGCATGATTAGTCTGCAGGACAATTTTCTATTTAATGAAATAAAGCCCTCTTATATTGAAAGAAAGCCTCTGACTGAGTGTTTGCTCCAACATTGTGCTGCCACCTGCTCTGTAACACGATCGTGCCCGGTGGAAACACCAAACATTGTCCGTGTGCCAACATTTGTTTGAACACAAACAAACTCTCTCGTGCACCCGTTTCACCGTGCGTATTTGCTCTGAATGGAAATGTAAAGTGCTGCACGCCCGTGAATTATTGGTCTGAGCCATGTGTGGTTCATTCGGGACGGTAAAGATCTTTAAGGGTTTACTGGAAAGCGTCCTGTCTAGTCTCGATTGTGGAATTTTCCAACCGATATAATGTAGTTAAAAGGGGCTGTGAGTTTTTTACTAGCAGGTTTGTGTTAAAGCGCTGAATCTACAGTATCTTGGATGTAAACAAAGCAGGAACTCGGACTCATCACGTTCCCTCTGACGAGGATGTAGAATGAATAACAACAGATCTTTATCAGTAACCAGCTTGTGTGTGCACTCGGTGTGTGAAGTCCTCCAGACTTCAAATGCTCCTCACGGATCCCTGTGGAATGTCTCAAAGGAGGGGCATCTCCCTGCTAATCTTAAGTCAACATTCCTCAACAGCAACAACAGGAATTTCTAGCACTCTTATAGTCGTGAGTCTCGTGCTTCAACATATTTTACGTCAACCGCTCCACAAGCCACAGACGGACCTGAACGCCACATGTCTCTGGGTAAACACTGTCTATGTTTAAGGATTGATCAGGCCAGATTGATCTCTGACATCATGTGTCTGCTCTGTCTGCAGGTGGGGATGTTTAAGATCCACCCAGAGATCCCGGAGTCCATGTCCTCTGAGGCCAAGGCCTTCATCGTGCGCTGCTTCGAGCCCGACCCGGACCGCCGAGCCACCGCCCTCAACCTGCTCACAGACGAGTTCCTCACCGTCACCAGCCGCAAGAAGAAGAGTAAAGGCAGCTTCACAGGTGAGCCCGGTTCAGTCGTTAGAGGTCGAGACGGTCCATCAGTCCCCACGGAGTGGCTGCTATACGTCTGGACGTCAGAAACTCATCGTGATTATCAGATTTGGCCGTCGGACAAAAGAGAAAATCTCGTGCTTCGCTCCATATGTGGAAATGTTATTCTACCAGTCTGTTGACTGATGACACATCTGTGTTTTTCCCCCACAGCTCTGACCCCAGGATCAGGTGAGTTTCTTGGCTTTCCACACTCTTCTTCAGACATATTTACCACCAGGAGGACGACTTCATAAACCTTCATAAACTGCTGCATCTATTATCTCGGCTAGTCTTCCTCTTTATTCTGCAAATTCTCATCTACCCTGCGTGACTCCGCCCTCCCCGAGAACTCATAATTGATATTGCAAGAACCTGAATTACTTGAATGTCTCTATAAGAGCGGTTTCGTAGTGTGCACACAATGGCTGTGATGTAACGCCGCCACAAAGAGCTTCACAGGATGACGACGTTACATCAGTTTGTCTTTCATGAAAAGGAAGCGTTTTATTCCTCCGCCAGCGCTTCGCCTCCTTTCAACCTCTGTTATTACCAGGAGCTTGTAAAAAGCTTTAGTTCTCCTCGTTATAGAAGAAAAGACCTTCCTGCAAAGTGGCGCAGCCTGAGCGTTTGTTGTGTCCTCCAGAGTATCTCCGCAGCATCTCCCTGCCGGTGCCGGTGGTGGTGGAGGACACCAGCAGCAGCAGCGAGTATGGCTCCGTCTCCCCGGAGAACGACCTCAACACCAACCCCTTCATCTTCAAGCCCAGCGTCAAGTGCTACAGCGAGAGGGACGTCAAGGGGCCCCGGTCCCTGTTCCTCAGGTAGAGAACCCAGATCACCCGCGCTCAGCAGCAGTTTGGAGAGTACATAATGAAATACAATCGGCACGCTAATTATTCAAGTAACTCTCAAATTCAAAGAGGTAATCAGCGTTGCACTTCACAAATTACTGTTAAACTACTGTGTTAATGTATTCAATTAGAATTTGTCTCCATTGCTTAAATCAGATGTGCAGCCGTAGATATCGAAATCCACTTTAGAGGGATGTTTTGAAAACCTTATTTTTACCTTAATGGCTCGGTGCCTGTGCAGTCAAACGTTGTTCACATAACAGCCACAATGACTGTTTTCTCCTCTCATGCTGGACTAGATTAGTCAGCAGTTCCCCGATCAGCCCTGACAAGTCGCTAGAGAAACGTTCTAACATATTCTGACCCCCAGAGCAAGCTTTGCTTCTTCTAACAAAACGACCTGACACACTCGTTTACCTCACGAGGTTTTCTACATCATACTACTGAAGTCATGCATGTACATGACGTATACATGACTGCAAAGATAAAACATGACAGCTGCTTCAAGCCTTTAAAATTAATTCTGCATGTGTTTTTAGCTTATTTCATTTTTTTTTCTTTCCAGCATTCCCGTGGAGAACTTTGAGGACCACAGTGCTCCTCCCTCTCCCGATGAGAAGGATTCGGGTTTCTTTATGCTTCGCAAAGACAGCGAGAGGCGAGCCACCTTGCACCAGATCCTCACGGAGGACCGGGAGAAGGTGGTGGCCAACATGATGGAAGGTCTCACACAGGTCGGTTAAAGTAGCCGTCACGATGTGCAGAGTCAGACGGATAAATGACTGCACATTTCTGCAGGGCCTCGTGTAAAACCCTCCTCTCCTTCCCCGTCTTTTAACCTCCAGGGATCAGAGGAGATGAAGCTGAAGCCGCAGCACATCTCCAAGCTCGTCGTCAGCCTTGCTGACTTCGTCCGCATGGCTGACAGGAAAATCATTGCCAACACGCTGTCTCAACTGAAGCTGGAGCTGGACTTCGACAGCACCGCCATCAGCCAGCTGCAGGTTGTTCTGTTCGGCTTCCAGGACGCTGTAAGTATCACACAAAGGAAGACGTTTACAATACAGCCTCTCATTCATCCATTCACACTCAAGTCAACACTGTCATGCACTGACGGTGGCGGCAGAGAGAATTGTCAGTCGTGCGCACACGCCAAAGCCAACAATCGCTTCCTTCACAGCAAACATTTGTTATTAATAACTTCTGCAGATCAGATTCTCCAGTCGTGGCCAACGCCGATGTTCCTCTGATACATTATCTGCTGTGATCCTCGCAGGCGGCTCCTCTTCCACTCCACTGCACCTGTAACATGTTATTTCCTGGCCATTATCCGCCCTCCATTTGTAGGCAGCTCCTGGTTTCCCTCTGCATCAACCTGGAGCTCCGAACACTTCGGTGTAGTCGTTGTCATTCTGCATGAGCCGGGGACGGCGGCAGGCTGTCATGTCGCTGCCTCCCAGCAGACTTTAGACGGATAATTGAGAAACCGTTAAGAGAGGCAATGAAAAGGGAAATCTCTCGGGAAAATCTGCATGTTCTGTAAGGTGGCTGTGATTTGCCCCTCGGAAATACAGTGCTGCAGATTACATGACACCAAGTGGGTTTTTTTTTATATGTGAATGTGTTGCGTAATCCTGCAACCAGATGAAGCTCTGATGCCTCCTGTTGGTCTTCAGTGCAAACATGTCAGAGGAGGAGCGGCAGGGAGGATTGATAGTTTTCTTTGTAGTGCACGAATGATAATTAAGAAGGAAATATCTTCTAATATCACAGACCATAAGGATAGTTTAGGTCACCTGAGAGGAGATTTAGTCGTTGAAGCAATTAAACAGAATATAATGAGACGAGGGGGATTATTAAACATATTAACTCGACATATAATGATGAAGTGATGCACACATGGATATATATGAATATTTGAAATATATACAATATGTAAATACACGTCATGCATGTTTGTGATCATTGATATATTCATTCTTGCAGGTAAACAAAGTGTTGCGTAACCACAACATCAAGCCTCACTGGATGTTCGCCTTGGACAACATCATTCGCAAAGCTGTGCAGACGGCCATCACGATCCTGGTGCCAGGTAACTGCATCAATGTGTTCAACAGGGCGCCTAAATAAATTATCATCGCTGCCTCAGGGCAGCACCGTCTGATAAATACAGGAGCTGGAGTCTGAGTCCGACCTGGAAGATTGTAATCTGGGTTTTTGATAGAAATGCATCAGGGTTTATGGAGGATGGGAGGTGACGGGAGCTAATGTGACCACAGGAGACGTCAACTCACAAGTATCCTATGTTGGGATACCACCAGTAGCTGTTGTGATGTGTTTTGCAGAAGCTCGAAAACATATTTCAGGCGTCTGATGACTTGATGAATAAATATAGCAGCAGATAATTAAACCAAACACCGCCGTGTGTCAGCGCCATAAATCAACTGTTGAGGCAAATATAACTCTTAGTCATCCAGGTCAGAACTGGAGGTTCCTGACGGGACAGCATTTAGGTCATTCTTCACATTCTTGTTCACCAGCCTGCAGGATGATCTGATACATCAGGATCCGTGCAGGGTCCCTCAGCAGCGGTGGGCCTGCATGAGCATATCTAGTGTAATGTGAGAGGCCCAAACAACAACACAGAGGGATGAGATGTTTGGCATGGATGCTCATGTTACCTCCACCTCCAACCTCGGCTTTGCGAGGTTTCCCTCAGAGGTTGTTTTTGAAAAACAGTTTTGTCCCCTAGTGGGAAGACGAGCGCAGTCGTTTACCCTGAAGCTCGGTGAAACAGATCGCCTGGTTGTGTTCGAACATATCATGTGAGGCTCAGATGTTTTCTTGTGAAGTGATGAGGTGTGTCTGTGCTCAGAGCTCAGGCCGCACTTCAGCTTGGCCTCGGAGAGCGACCCGGCTGACCAGGAGGACGTCTATGACGACGATCTGGAGAAAAGCTCCACCCACCAGAGCCGCGCGCCTCCCAGCGCCACTCACGACGACACCGTGGCCACGTCGGGAGTCAGCACGCTCAGTTCCACCGTCTCGCACGAGTCCCACAATGCACAGCGCTCTGTGAGCATGGAGCTGGGCAGGATGAAGCTGGAGACCAACAGGTCGGTGTTTATAGTGATTAGACACATGAACCAGTCAGTTATATGTAGAAACATCGCTCATCAGTCTCTGTTGATACTAAATACTTGCGTTTCCTCGTACCTGTCTGACTCCAGGCTACTGGAACAGCTGCTGGAGAAGGAGAGAGAGTACCAGGCCATCCTCCAACAAGTCCTGGAGGAGAGAGAGCAGGAGATCAGACTGCTGCGGCTGCGATCGCAGCCTGCAGGTCTTTCTTTTAATCTAATTTACCTTTCAACAAAACTGCTTCTACCATGAGTGATACTAATACGGTTAAAAATATCCAATGCCTGCAGCTATGAATGATGACTATAAATATACACTGTGAATACACTGCAGTTTCATATTGCATGTACTGACCAAAACACCTTTGCCGATGTGTTTGCATGGATGTATGTTCAGGCTTTGCAAAGTCTTGGACACTAGTGCCAAATATTATACAAACAACATAATTATAGATTCTCATGCTCATCATTCTTCTTATGATTTCCCATTAAATGCCTAATGAGAGTATATTGTCTGTGTGCTATATCAGGCAGCTGAGACCTCCTAAAGCATAAAGGACATAAAGTCGTCACCATGGTTTTCTTGTTTTGCTGACGCAGCACATTGTTTTTCCTGTGCGAGTGTTTGATGGACGGGTTCAGTTTATCTGAAGCAGTCTGTTCCCTATCTTGTCCAGCAGACATTCCCACGTCATCGGGCGGCCCGGAGGGACAGAGGACTCAACCTGCGGAGAGACAGGAAGACTCGGAGCTGAGCAGCTGGCTCAGGCTGTATGGTGCTGATCAGGACTCCATAGACACGGTGGGGATCTGCTTTCACCTCCTGCACCCACCTCGTCCTGATAGTTAACATGACACGATGACAATACGCTTGTTGAACTCGTCTTTCTGTGACTGACGTTTT
>CAAKHC010013682.1:10831-21607 GCA_901007825.1 Macroramphosus scolopax | reverse complement strand
AATCTTTAGGTTTCATAAATACATGTAATATTTATATTCAAAACTTATACTTTCCCATTAATAAAATAACTACAGTGTTCCAACTATCTGGAAAGAGCTCGCTGGATTGGCTGTAGATGAATTTTCAAAATAAAATAACACACATAAAATAACATCTTAATTTTAAGTGGTTAACTGATAATTCAATTAGGTAGCAGATATATTTTAGGGTTCGTTGTTTGTAAGGAATAATTCTGGTCTGTTCTACAACCAAACCAGTCAGTCATAGTAGAAATTACAACTGGGAAGTGTCGAGGTGAAGGACGGCTCAACACTTTAAAATTAGGAGATCATGTCATCATGTCCTTTTTGTTTTTGTTCAGGAAGCCTTTCGGTATAATAAGTTGTTGTCTTCTTTGTGTCGTCACTTCTTTGCTCGGTGTCTTCATGTCATTTTGCCCTGCAGCATCAGAATTGTTGTTCTACAAATATAAGGACAGGAAACGTATTTGTAACGTGTTTTCCTTTCAAGTCATTATTTTATCAAGTTGATAACGACTCGGCTGTCCTCCTCTGATGTTGCCATGGTTACAGGTTGGGTAGCGGATGAATTTAGAGCAATGGTAAAAACTTGAGACAAATGATGTGTGCACTGCTTTGGGTTTACCGTTCACCTGCCAGCCAATCAGAACTGATTATTCACTCAGACGTCGGTATAATAACATTCATACTGATGCAGAGATCTGGTGGTAAAGCTCCTCTAATCCAGCAGCCTCAGTTATGCGGACCCAGCTCTGTTCCCCCGTGGCTTTGTTCCCCCGCTTTGTGTGTCCTCATTATCTCTGCGGGGGTGTCCGTTATTGAGGGGCAGTTCCATCGTGATCAGTTGATTCCCTGTGTAAGTAATACGACCACAGTTGCTTTACAGACGCATTCAGCAACAAATGTAATTGCTGTGAAATAAGTCAAACCACAGTGGAAACTTCTAGTAGAAGTTTGAAAAAAAAAAATGTGACAAAAGAAACAAGGAAATGATGATGGAGCATCTAAAACCAGACAGAAGAATCATGCATATGTCGTAATAAAATGAAAATCAACAGACTCTGTTGTGTTGGGGAAACCAACAGGGACGTGATGACCAAGATTAGTGAGCCTGGATTGGACGTCAGTATGGGAGTCATGAAGAACGAAGAAGACATCGGTGAAACCAGCTGCTTGTGACGGCCGACTGTTAATGACAAACTGAAATGCTGGTGAAATAAAGGAATGGAAGCAGACTCTCCACCCCAGGTCGTCGTGCCCCGGTGGAGTCCACAGTTGATGTAAGCATGTGTTGTATCATCCAGATGCTTCGGTATCTTCGAGCATGCCGGCCTGTCCATTAACTCTAATGTAAACACCATCGAGTCGAGACGTGAAGCTCAGATCGACTGCGCCTGCCGCCAGGCGGGGGTCCCGTGAGCAGCCTGGACCAAAGCATGTACTTTAATCCCAAATAAACAATCACTCCCAAATGACAACCATTTGTTTCTCTTCCTTACAGTTAGTATAGACACCAGGAGTCACTGGTACAGTCTGGACTTATTAGATAGACAGAATAAAGAAACTCATGGCTGCAACATGAATCAATCCCCCATCCGGAGTTTCCTGCGGGATGTTCAGGTCAACGGCATCTTGTTTGGACTCCAATGGGTAAAGATTTGAATGAACTTGAAGCCTGCTGTGTCCAACACAGATGCCGTAGAGTGGACATTGACAAAGTGTTGCTATTTGACGAACTGGGAGAGACGTTATTTGATGCAGAGGGATGAGAACTTGTTGGGTATCTTGTACGTATACGACAGTTATGTTAGAAAAACTTCCATCGCAGTATTGGTCTATAATGCAGAGCTTTATTCTTGCAAGAAGGAGCAGTTCCATCCAGAGGTGGTCTGTGAGCTCCTGATCAGAGGGCAGTCATTTTATAGTATACAGCAAATGTGTTGATGGTTCCTTGTCTTCCTTCCTGCAGGTGTTTGAACGGTAACTTGCGGTGGTGAGAATCTCCTGGAACATCCGGTGGTCATTTGTTGAGACCACAATATGCTTCTCTGTGAAGGTTATTCTTTAAATGGTCTTAATTATACAGGCACAAATATATGATAAAAGAAAATAAAGCAAATTGTGAGTGATATCAATAAGAGTTATATCATTTCCCACCCACCTAAACATGTTCCCACTCCTCAACAGCCTCAAGGGTGAAGACCCTTTGAAATACTCTTCATCAACGTCCATGTGATGTTTCCTTTGAAGCGTCCCCTTAACACTGCATGTTAACCTGCAGATGACGACAGACTTTAGAACCAGTTCAGTGGCCCCTCTCCTGGCCATTAGAAAGAGTGCAGGTTCAAGTCTTCTTTGGTGTCACTCTTGAGACTCTGAAGGTCGGCCCAGTCTTTGCACAAGAGCCTCAACATCCCACACAGAGTCACTGACGACACAATAAGGTTCCTTCACAACACGTAAATAACAAACTGGACATTCAATGTGTTCACTTCCTTCCAGAAGTTCCGTATGAAAGTGAAAAGTACAGTTTGCTTGTCACAGATGGCAGTAAATTCTGTCAGGGTTGCTTTTATAAATGTATATAATAGAAAATAATAAAAGTACAATTTACTTGTATCTTAAACAGGCTTGTTCATGTCAAGTACCCGAAAAACTGGGGCCCCCGGGAGCCGCGTCAAGGACCCCTGAAGGTCCCAATGTCTTAAAGATTGAGAAAATAATAGAGAAAGGAAAAATATTTATGTATTTTTCATATTATACTAACTTTTTTAAATTGGCTGGGGGTGAATGCAGTGAAGGAATAAAACTGTGTTGACCTGCTCCAGTATTTATATTTAATATCTGTACACTACTTCAAATCTGTCCCTATAGGTGGCAGTTGAAGTTGGATACCTGAGTGTTGGAGGGGAAGCAGATGCCCTTTACTACCCCCCCCCCACACACACACACACACACACACACACACACACACACAGCTCCCCCCTTCCACCCACCTCCCATCCAGGTAACAGAGCTGTCACCCTGCTCTTAACCAGATCTGAAAGCATTAACACCCTGGCCCTGCCTGCCCTCTCCCACGGGATCCGGGTCATGGGCGACAGCAGCGTTGCCCTCAATCCACGGTGCCCCCGCCAGCGCTGGCACAAGAGGATAGGCTCGGTAGTGCCGCGTGGCACGGGCTGGTATAAGCTGGCAGCCGTACCCAAAGTCACTCGGCAGGCTCTGGCACGGCGCCAGTCAGTTGAGCCGAGGCCAAAAAGAAAAAGACAGCCAGAGAGGAAGGGAGGGAACAAGAGACAGATGAAGAGAGGAAAGTAGAGGAGCATTTCCTCTTTCATTTAGCCGACCAACTGTTTTCTCCCTCTTCTTCTAATTGACAGAATAAATCCACCTGCCATTATGGGGCATCACAGAAATTAATTTTGGTGCATGTAGTAAGACACCAGAGGGTGATGCTGGCTGGAGGGCCCGAACAGGGTCGACCCCTCCACTGTTCTACACATCATTTACTGACTCTTTTCTTGATCAGTGACACTATTACAGTCCATAGTGAGTTATAATAAGCTTCATGTGCTGGTTGGTATTTTTGATAGCAGGGTATTCATGCCAAGTAGGCCATGCAAACATACATGCATTTAAGAATTATATATATTTCTTAAATTAGTGTATTCACTACCTGTCAGTCATTTACTTATCTCAGTGTGCAAATATTTATTGCCTCTGCCAGGTCCTTATATTTCCAGTGCCTTTTTCAGCAGTATTACGCAACAACTACCTGCGCTGGTATTCATGAATTATCCATGTATTTATTCTGGAAATATAACATGAACCTTGGCAAAGGTCTTCTCATACTGAAAAGGTGACGTTCCTCAGCTTTAAACTCCTGTGACAAACTAAGTGTAATTTCTTCAGTGATTATCAGCAGCTCGGTCGCCAAAGGTAAAAGGTGATGATGTCATGACGTGTGAGGCGGGTTGGGGTGGTCGGCTCAACACTGCCATGTTCTGTTGTCGCCTGCAAGTTTCACATGTTGAGCCACAGCCATGGTGTTTTACTGACCCTAACCAGGTTCACCAGATATTAAACAGAGCAATATTCAACATTGAATACAAGTTAGTGCCTCATATCACTGCAAACCAATAGGGGGCTCCATTTGCCAGAAATGGTTCCACATCTTATGTAAGAAATAAGTTAGTGCAGGTTCCCTTATCATGATACTGAAGGCAAAACTCTAAATCGATGTTCCACCCCTCATATACGGTCGTGAGCTTTGGGTGGTGGCCCAAAGAATGATCACAGATACAAAAGGGAGCAGAGCTGCTGCTAATTCGCATGAAAGGAACTCACTATCACCTCTACAGGTACCAGGTGGTATTACTAGATCGGATGTTTCCACCAGCCTTGGTGTCAGTGGATTGTGTGATGCTGTTGAATTTTCTTCTGACAGGCTATGTTGTGAATGTTGAGCTGAAACCCACACTTACTGTATATATAGTATTTTAGGAACTGGGTTGAAATCAGACATCAATAAATCAGAAAAGTAAACACACTCAGACCAACAGCTCACCTGGACACTCACCTTGTGACTCTTGTCTGACCTTGCAGAGGGATCCTTCCTCTGAATGTACATTCATCCCAGTTTTAACATAAAACACTGTCTTGTCATCACTTTCTGCTTTCCTGCTAAAGTCCTGCTTACAGGATTGTACTGAAGCATTATGGGACATAAACAGTGTCAACAGCCCACATGTTAGCCGACCATGCTACCCTGCTACTCACAGCAACTCCTCTGTTGCATTGTCACCATCTACTGGACTTTGTGGGTCCCCGTTTGTTTGTTCTGTTGGTTTCTACATTTAAACTGATCACTGTATCAACAATATATCCCCGTTATTATATCAATACCACCAATGTTTTCCTTGGATGAATATTCAAGTCTTCTGTGAGGACCTCGACGTACGTCCGCCTGTCACCGGAGAATCTTGTTTTATTCTCGTCACAGCACTCATTAAAAAAAAAAAACACAAATCAAATTATGCAGTTCATTTCACAGCGTATAACTTCTGTAAACTGCTCACCGACTGAAGCCTAATTTATTTGCTTATTTCAAGCACTGGAGACCAACTCCACAGGACTCGACCCTTTGTTGGTTGTCACACAAACACCAACCTGTCAGAACAGTGGACGGGAGGAGGACCAGCACTGCCTCCTGCTCTTTATTCAGACTGTCACGATAAGAAGAATTCCCTCAAACCGCTGGAATTCCCTGCACATACCTCCGAACACAACAGTGAAGGTGCAAACACAATTCTTTTTTTTAAAGAATGTTTTCCTTTCACCTTCACATCTTTTCTTCCTTTTCAAAAATTTTGCTTCGTGATAAATTACATTTTAGTTGCTTTCTGAGTTGGAATGTTGCTTGAAGTTCGGTGGAAATAAAGACAAAAAAAATGTGTGTGTATATGTGTGTGTGGATGCATGCAAGTATGCATGTGTGTGAAGGTGTTTTTTAAGGATGGAGGAGGGAGGGGGGGGGGGGGGTGGACGGACAGATTCCGACGCATAATTTAAATTTAATTGGACCGGGCCTGACTTGCTAGGGTCAAAATGAAGAGAAAATCAGTCACATTAATCAAGATAAAATTATCAGCTGATTAATCAGTGTTCTAATTATGGTGCCAGCGCTTCTCTTCTTTGTTCTGTTTTAATTACTCTGCTTCATTGTCTTTTCCATATGGCCAGCATGTCCCTCTCAAAATGCCCAGTGAGCAGACAGACATGCAGACTCACACATTTGCACACGGGCGTGCGCGCACACACACACACACACACACCACGCACACACACACACACACACACACAGAGAGAGAGAGAGAGAGAAAAAAATAATTAGTGAAAGCTCAAATATGAGAATCACTCTGTAAGGACTCGTTTTAAATCCACATTTTGTCTTTTCCGTCCTGCCTGACACATTTGTTCCATCAGGGGCTTTGCTGACGTCCCTTCGCAAACTAAATTGAAAATACAAACATCTCCGTTAAACGTTTTCAGTCACCGGTCCAGTTATGAATCTTCTCTGTTGTTGCCAGTGAGATATAACATGGTCCCTGTGAAAGCTGCTCCATCTAATTTAATGGAGACTTCACGGAGAGGAGCATCGGTTAGGAGTAGTGAACGGACACCTTGAAGGAAGGTATATGCGTGAATGTCCACACACCACGAGTGTTTCTTGTTAGTCAGGAAAGACAAAACCTGGCACAAGTTGTCACGTGTTCAACAAACCAAAGTACCTGATAGAATCCGGACAGTGATCCTCACATCTCAGGGGTCCTTCCATAAAACACACGGCCTGGAATCCTGATTCCTGCATTTATACTGTAGACGCAGCAATCAAAGCCTGAACGCTACGTCATCGATCCTCGTGCACGCGGATCAACCAGCAGGTTCGATGACATCGGCTCCGTCACTGTCTGCAGCTGTAAGCAGCTGAAGAGGTGAACCTTTGGATTACTGGTGACTTTTAACTGCTATCATGACGGTTTGTTTTCATCTCAACTAACTTCCTGCTCAGAAACCTTTCTAAATGCTCACTGCTGGGTCGTTAGCATCGTTTCCATCACACAGTCACACATGCAGCCTCACGCAGTCAGCTGATGTTTGAGCAGCTTCACCCTCCCACAGATTATCTCGTTGTTCGGGTTTACACGATCACTTTTTTTCTGATTGAAATCATTCCGAGTTAAGATTTCCGGTCAGCTGTTTGCGATGGTTTTTAGTTTGATACGATCGGGTGTTTCCATGGGCTGATGCCTTCGATCGGAATAATCGTGCAGCGTGCTGACATCATACATTCTGTTTGACTCTTGTTTCCTCAGCTCGGAACGGAGATCGACCGTCTGTTCAGCAAAGTATTTTAAAGTGTTACTAAATGAATGATGATCATGTTCTAAGAATTAGGCAGCAACAAAGACGCCAACTGATGTGAACGTTAACGATACTTAGCGAGGTCGAGTACCAGAAGTCTTCGTAGTTTCCAAGCAGTTTCTAAGTTGGTCAAAGCTTCACTCGGATCTTAACTTTGTATTATCTGGTCACCCAATGATATTTATGTGTTTTAAACTTTGAATTAAAATCTAACTGAGTCCACAGAGGTCCGGTTTGTTTGGGGCATTCACGTGAAGACGTTACTCATGCACAGAAAGATCGCAGACCAGAAGCAGTCCGTTCTTTTCCTGATAATAACCCAGTGAACAACTGCAGGTTCCCATTTAATGTTTAACTCGGTGCAGATTGCAGGATTACTGCACATTTTAGGCTAAATGATGAAATCTAAGAGGCTTTAAATGGGTAAGGGATCAGGTTTCACCTTAATTGGCAGCATAAAGATCTTAAACATAAGACTGCAGAATTGCTTCTGTGTTAATTGAACGGGGTATTTTATCAAGGCCAACAACATTATCAAGGAATTAATTATGTTACATAAGTAATTCTGCCGGCAAATACTGTCGTTGCCATGGTTTTTACACCCTTCTGCAGAATTTATCTTAAAGGCTCTTTAAATTAGTTATCATATGAAGGTTCTGGAGGTTTATGGCTGTGAGATCGTGAAGATGTTCCTGCCTCGGCACCGGCGCCGTCTTGTGCTAACCGCTAACTGCTATCAGTGTGTGTGTGGAGTCGGGTGTAATAAGTTTGTGAATAAAACATGTTCTGTTGCCACAGGGGCTCCACATTAGGCAGGGCAAAGTGGTGATTAGCCGACCCATCAGACTGTGGACTGTAATTCCCATCAATGCTTCCTCCATCTTTGTTTTAATTCTTTTATTTCTTTACCTCCCTCACTCCCTTTTTTTTTCCCTTTTAATTCCCCCAGCGTGAAGAACGTAAAATTTGTAGACCGGTTTTAATTTTCTAGGTTTTAAGCCAGCTGGAGGGAAGAGTTTTTTTATTCCCTCCAGCGTTTGCGGGAGACATCCTGACGTCTTGGACACCTATTTCCACTCCACAGCTTCACAGCCGAATCATCATCATGCGTATTGTAGATTGTAAGTTGAAGAATTGCAAATGAATCTGCAGTAGCTCGTCTTTGGGACTGACTGAGGGTTCACTGCTGATCACGGCCCAGGAGAACTGCAGCAGTGGCAACAGACTAGTTAGTTTGCACTTTTGTGTGTGTTTATAATTCATGAAAATTGCTGCATCACTACAATGTCCGTTGGGAAATGAATAATCCTGTCAGTGCTTCTCTTTTACAAACATCATTCATTCATTCCATGCTAACGATAGCCGGCGTCATTACATCCTGAAGGTGTCGTCCAGTTCTCCAGCAATGAACTTGGATGCTTTGAACGTGGGTTGTGTTCATGTCGATGGAGCTGCAGACCTCGGCTCAGCTGAGACGTCCGTATCAGTTTCCAGCCTCACTATACAGGCTCAGATATATTTCGCTTTTACACCAATTATCTCGTCGCAATTACAAATACATGAACATCTGGGGAGTCGGTGTCCAGATACTGATTACCTGCAGCGGGCTGAGGCGTCGCCAGTTGTGCTTTATTGAGTTGTCAGTGTGTCAGAGTTGAATCAGACCACTTACCCTTGCGCCGCCGACCAAAACTCTCTGAATATGTAATTAGCGGCGGCGGTACAAGTGTCTCATGAATATTCATGGTCTTTTTAATTAGGCAGCTCCTTTCACAGCTAGCCACCACAAAAAGTTACCTTATTGTCACTGTGTGTGCGTGTGCGTGTGCGTGTGTGTGTGTGTGTCTTTTCAGTCCTCACAAGCTCGTGTGGGGGAAGGAGCTGGTGAAAGGATGAAGATGAATAGAATGAAAATACATAGCAAGAGAAATACAGGTTGGCCTACATAACTGTGGAGTCGCTGCGTGTACAGTTGTTTTTTAAAGCTCTTGAATTTATCCTGATCGTGTGAAGCGAAGTAACTGGTGCAGTAACATCTCAGCAACTAGTATTTGGAACGTAGTTAATTTACAAGAAAATGTAAAAGCCATCCTTGACAAATTAAATAATATAACATTAAATAAAATGATTAAAATCGTGAGCTATTATTCAGATTTATGAAATCATTGAATTTTTTTAGCTATTTAAAAAATGTGTTTTATCCGTTTCTGTAGCTCTGAAGTTGAAGACGCCTGCAGGTGAGGCTCCGTAAAACAAGAGTTACTGTTCATTCACAGGTCACTGCATTAAATATCAGTGCAACACTTAAGGTTTGCTTATTTGCTAAAGTGGCCTGAGTGCAGGGCTGCTGCATCCGGCGGGCTGACGGTCGCCGCGACATGTTTACGACTGTCACATGTAAGAAGTGCTGTTAAATACCAGCGACGTTCAATCTCATAAGTGATTCACGGTGGTGGGAATGATCTCAGCATCGCGTTTGGAAAAGTGACTTTTTATAGGAAGAGTTTGTGATGTATGAAATATTTGAAGTGGTGGTCCATACGTCAAACACCAGCTGCTGGATTTACTGCATGAAATCAGTCTAATGTCTCTGAGAGTTTCGTGTAGCGTCGGATCTGATGAGTTCTGATCATTTCGGAGCTTCTGGATTGAAGATTGGTGGTGATGTTTCTGGAGTGCTGCTCCATTCAAGGATTTGAATTGTTTATAGATTGTAATAAGTTAATTCTGATGTCGTCGCTTTGAGTGGGCTCATTTGGATCAGACGTCGTGTGAGCGGAAGCAGCAGGAGTCCAATTCTAATGTGTTTCTTTTCACTGGTCAGGCAATTAGACAAACGTTTGCTCCGCCGGAACAAGGTGACGTGTTTCTGTCTCACTGCTCTGCCGTCCTCATAACTCTGCAATTAAAACACGGGGAGCCCAAACACACTCTGATTGATGCCTCAGTCAGAGGCCTGCTGACTGCCAGACAGCCGTCCCATATTTAGGACAAGAGTGATCTCTTCTGGACATTCAATGTAAATACAAGCAGCTGGGACGAGGACAAAGAGCAGAGAAAACATGAAGCCGAGCTGAAGTGACACTTCACTGATGGCGAAGTCTCGACGGCACAAATGAATATTTGTTGGAACGAGCAAGTCCTGATATTTGATGGTGTATTTTGGTGAAGAGAAAGGAAAAGATGCAGCTAAGAGATTAATTAAGATGCAGAATTACAGCATGAGAAAGAACAAAATGAAGGTTTGACTGCTTTCTCAATACAATAATTATAGTTCTTCCGTCGCTGACAGCTGATGTGCTTTGAATAAATCTGACAGACGCTAACGTGCAGAAAAAGGATTAATGATACGATGAATAATCACATTTGGATATAAAACCTGCTCTGCAAAAAAAACAAGAATTCAGCTAAGATATTCCAAATTAATAAATAATGAACATTGCTGAGGTTTAACATTAAAGTTACAACGACGTGCAGTCTGTTGTTCCATCCACAACTCCTCTGTGTTCACCTGTTACATTGTTAATATTTATGTTTATATCCATTCTAGTTTTTTAACAATGTCACACTGTATCAGACATTTATGTATCTGCCATGATTTTAATTGGCAATTAATGAAACATCAAACAAATAAAAGCACCTATAGAGCCGCCAGAATCCCAAAAGATTATACAAATTCTATCTTGTGCACACGAGCTGGATCTTCTGCACACACACATCATGCCAATTCAACCCGGGGGGGGCTCAGTTTTTATGATTATTTCTATTTTCACATTGTTTTTTAATTATCCCTAATATTAGAACTGAGAAACATAAGCCCCCCCCCCC
>CAAKHC010013681.1:0-12242 GCA_901007825.1 Macroramphosus scolopax | reverse complement strand
GGGGGGATGGGTAGAAAGCTGAGAGGCTGCAGTGATGCCAGCCATGAAAAAGGGGTTAGAGAGGGTCATCGATCGATCGCTGGCTAATACATCATCTACTTCTAGAGTCTTAGGGAATTTGGCAACTGGGAGTGCTGCAGAGGAGCGACAATGACTGACAGTAATGTCTCGGTTATGGACAGCCGGCTGCTCGCTGTTGATGCTGGATCAAAACTCGTTAAACATCTCTAAGAATCGTCCTGGACATTTTTACTAACAACAACAAAAAAAGATGGCTTCCTTGTGTTGTGTTTCAGTCGCACCACTCTTTGTGCTCGCGGTGATGCTGCAGCTCGTCAGGGGCTAATCGTCAAAAGCAGCTTGAAAGGTTGTGAGGGGGGGGGGGGCAAGATGCCAGCACTACAGCCCACACACTTACTGGCCGGGACCGGTGTTAAGTACTGGTTTTAAGTACACCAGATTGGACAGTCACATCTCGAAGAAGGCTGCTGCAAGGTCTTTTTTTTTTCCGACTTCCTCAAGGTGTCTCGCTTCTCATGTTTGAAACGTCGGAAGACTAAAAGTGGTGATTGTATATATTTGTTTCTCAAAAGTCAACAGTCAACGGAAGGAGGACGATTTCCAAAAAAAGACAAAAATCCATGTTCATGCAGTGGCCGTCGATGACTCCCCAGTAAATATGCCAGATAAGTAAGATGACCAGTAATAATCATGGTTAGGGGCTTTTACACCACACACACACACCAGCTATAAGATGATACGGTGTGTCTCCATCGTGGGAAGGTGAATGTCCAGTCTTTTCGGAAACAATGTCAATGGAATTTCTCGGCAGCGGTGCAAAGGGGAGATGATTGGTTGATGCAGACTACTGACTAGAGACTGGAGATTCACAGGTCGGACACAAACACACGCACACGCCGTCAAACCATGTTGCTCCAACAGTTATAACCAGCCACGTTAACTCGGACCACACATGTGTTGACCCAACGCTACGGAACTAGAGTTCATTCAGACACAAGAAGCGCTCTACTTTGCTGTTTCTTTAACCAGGACCCGCACGGTGACACGGCAACACAATTTTGGTTTGATTGTGCATGTCGGTTGGATGTTTTCTGCTCCGTCATGATGCTGTCGAATTATTAGCATGTGACTCAATTGATCGAGGCAGATACAGGTGACAGATTTCAGGGCATCGTTGGAGAAACAGCATACTACGAAAAGGCAAGTCAGTTGGTTGTTCCACATGCAAAGGGGGGGAAGGGGGGGTCTAGCGGTGCTTTTTCACTCCTCTATGCGTTACTCAAGTCCTGGCAGAAGCACAAGAAAGCAGAAGACAGGCTGATGACAGGGTATGAGGTCTGAGATCTTACCTCAAAGTCGAGCTCAGAGTACCGTACTCTTTTCCTCTGGAAGAGGAGGGGGCAGGGGGGAGAGAAGAAAGCATCAATGTCCACCCCTTGACCACTATTGATCGTTTCCCTGTCTCTATCCTTACTGCGGATCTCTCAGCGGGTTCATTGTTCAAGGTAAAGAGTAGAGCTAATATGCACTGGCTACCTAACATGATACAGATATTCCTACAAATGGCATGGAAAAAAAAAAAATCTAATTATTCAGGCTCTTTCGACATAATGAGATTAGTGAAGCGTAATAACCCATAATTAGAATGAAATAATAATTTCTCGGCTCACATACTCTAAAAAATACAATTATTACCACCCGGCATTAATCATTTTTGTTGGTGTTTTTTTTTTTTTAAAATTTGCAGGACTTAAAAGAGCTGCAACAAACATGACAAAAAAAAAATGTTTTTCATCCCCAAATCGCGTTTGAACTCCACCACTCTCCTCTTAAATGCCTCTGTAACTGTAGCGAGTGGCGCACAGGCGAGCCAATTTAGCAGCTGCAGACATTTCCAACTAATCTGGCCTTGACATTGCATCGCATTGAATTTCATTCCATCTTTGACTTCCTATCTGGCTCCTCGTTTTGCCTGCCAAATTTGCGTTTGGCAGAGAGAGGAGCTACTCTGCACAGTTAGAGTTAAAAGCCGTGTTCATTCTTTGGAAAGGGCAGAGATGCTGCTCTGCAGCCAAGCTTTTTTTTTCCAAATGTACAGACATGGCTTTCTATGCAGTCGGTGTGTTCACCCTCCGCCTATAGAGGGAACCCTTACCTTCAACAGAGAAATCCTGTGATTGAGTTGGCTTCGATACATGACGAACATGCATCATGCATATACATGTGCTGTATATTGCATGTTTTGGTGAGGACACACAAAAAAGCAGGCATTAACCCACTCATGCAAAATACATAAGGAGCCCTTTTGCATCTGGGATTATAGTTTATGATGGTTACTGGTCCTAATATCGTGTGACAGCCAACCGCACACGAGACAATATGATATCCTGACCTTGTTGACAGGAGATACTAATATATACGTCCCTTCACTGCTTTCTATAGCACGATGGTGGAATGACATCTTTTCATGGACTTAATGGATCGTCAGATTTTACAAACTTCAAACTAAAAGCATCAGCAGTGGAATGAACTGTGAGCGTATTTGCATGATCTCGCTGTGATCGGTCGCCATGCTTGAAATGGGCAAGAAGTAACACCTGATCTAGATGTTGATAGACACGTCCTCATATCCATCTCCAAATCAAACATACTCAAACAGGGTAAAATATTATAGATCTAAATCACATCCCGCGGTTTTATCTGCGGATTCCGTTTGGTTATCGTGAGTGCACTCGTGGCTCTTCTGGGTTTTTAATGACTCGTCCTTTAACATCCTCAGCCCTGACTGAAGCATCTGCACTTTTTTTTTTGTGGTGAAAGTGGCGTTTCCATCTCTTTAATCAACCTTGTGAGATGCCAGTGGGGGATGATCCAACGTGTGTGTGTGTGTGTGTGTGTGTGTGTGTGTGTGTTTAAAATTAAGGTGGGCTGAAAGACATTCACCAGGGGTATTTCCTCTGATTCTGACGGTCTCAGTCCATCTGCTGAGCCACCTTGTACAGTTAGGAGGGGGTGTTACACACACACACACACACACACACACACACACACGCACACACACACACACTCTCTCTAAACTAAGAATAATGGGTCTGTCGTTATGTGAGTAGCTCGTTTAAACACTCATTGTGTCGTAAGTCATAATAAATGCTGCTCCGCTGGAAAAACAACTGAAGTTACTGTTGTGGACCTTTTCTCAGGCACAGAACTGCGGTATTATCACAGCATGACGGCCGTATTGTACGTGACTGTCTATATGTATGAGACAGTTTATGAACGGTGTGAAAGGCTAAGCTGTGGCCTCTTCTTTTCACAATCATAAATATGAATCGATCTTTTTATTTGGATGCCTTTTCTTGTGTTGGAACGCTGCAACAGAAAGCGCTTTGCTCCCTTCTCTTCATGTGTATATCCACTCCACTACAACCCTACATCCCTCAACCTTTTTGATAATTCAAATCATGAACCACGAGCTCAGGTGTGTGAGGTCGACATGGTCGAGAAAACCGCAACCACCAAGCGGGAACGCTTCCCTCATCTCTCAACCTCTTACCCACCTCCAGGGATCCTGCTGAGAGGCTGGTGTTGGCATTGTTGCTGCCGAGGTTGCGCGGAAGGGTCCTGGTTCTCTCCACCGTCGTGCCCCCTGTCAGAATCTGTCTGACCGACGGCCTCTGACCCGGCTTCAGCTGCAGGGAGTGCCCGTGGGAGTGCATGTGTCCTCTGTGGGAGTGAACTAGACTACCCTGAGCCATCATGTGTCCGTGCCCGTGGGGCATCGTTTTGATTGTCCCATAGGAGCGGTTGAGGTTCATGGTGAGGTTCAGGTCGCCCACATTGGACGGCACAAAATCGGCCGGGTAGGCCTCGCTCTCGGCAGGGTGGAGGGTCAAGGGAGAGGGAGGAGGAGGGAAGGGAGGATCCTCCACTGCGATGTTGAGGGGCTTGTCTTCGCCCCCCAGGCCGAGGCCTCCTCCTTGGGAGGAGGGCACCGGTGGCTTGAGACTGACCGTCCTTCGAGGTAACACCATATAGTCTCCCTCTCCTCCGCTCCCTCCTCCCCCTCCGCCTCCGCTTCCTCCGCTCCCGGCGCTCCCGTCCTGGGAGTTGTTGGAGGACGCCGGCGGTCGAGCCCAGCCCAGCCCGCTGTCGGTGCACAGGTAGATGGGCGCCGCGCTGCGCTGCTGCCCCTGCTGCCTCTGCTGATCTATGTTCATCTCCTTCTTGAGTGGCGTCTCGCTCAGCTCATTAAGACCTCCGAGGGTAGGAACCTTGTGGCAGAGTTAGATAAAGATATTTACAATGTAGAACATCTTATTACACATCGATATGACTTGGGAGTGTTGCGGCTAAGCGTATTTATTAGTAGTCTCATCCAGTCTGTCAGTACATCTTAACCTCAATCCCATACCTGTACAATAAGGTTAGGAGGGGGGATGTTCCCGGGGAGGGAGCTGAAGTTGACCCCGACTCCTCCCTCCTGATGGGCCAGCTTGGGATCATCCTCATCATCCAGGGAGATGCGCGACAGGGTCCCGGTGATGGTCGCCGGGTTACAGGTGTTCACCTCCTTGAAAATGACTGGAAGGAGATGAGGGGGGAAACGGAACGGGCCAATCGGCAAGGGTAGTTGATGAGTATCATGAAAGAAAAAGGGAGGCAAAGGATGAGGAAGAGGAGCATTTACAGAGAGAATGAGGGATGTATAATGAATGGAGATGGATTACAAAAAACAATTAAGTACAGTAAGGGAAGAAGACGTGAAGAAAAGAAACATTAATAGAGATAATAGTGCCAAAGAAAAGCCTTTGGTCATCTATCTCTCTATTCATCTAACGTCAGTAGATGCATTGATAAATGCATAGAATTGCTACCAAATGGATGGAACCTTGCAGCTTTGATGTAGCCTGACGGTGTGCTGCTGCTGCTGCTGGGTTAGTAGCACCGCCACACACACACACACACACGTATATACAAAAAAAAAGATCCAAAAGGAAAGTTGCAGCTCATTTCATTTCTTCTACGGTTCACACTAACTGACGTGACTCTTGCCTCTGATACTGTGACCCTCAAGTGTTGCTCCGTCTCAACAAATTGGCCGGCGGGAGCCGGTGTTTTTTTATTAACTTGGAGAGAAAGCATCGGTGCAAAAAAAAATGCCTCACATGAGCCGAATTCCCTCGCTGCAGGACCATGTCGCACACATCCTGCACACCAGCGTATTATTCGCTGGCCTTTTGTCCCGTATCAGTGGGAGTCTGGAGCACTTATGTGCTTTACGGTGTCCAAATGTGTGTTTGTGTCTGTTTACTTTTTGCAATGCAGTGGATAAAATACAGCATCAATCTAATCACAGTGGCTTTGGGGGGGGAAGCTTTCATGCGTGTTATTTCAGGACACATAAAACTAGAAACAAATTTAAGGCATTTAAGAGGAGCCGCTAGGACTTAACTACGACATGCTGATGAGAGACGATGTTTAATCTGCACATAACAACAAACCTATCAACACAACTAAACAACAAAAAAGAAAAAAGTCATGCTCGATATCATGCTGTCACCATCAAAGGAAGGACTGTTACCCTTCTGGCACCAAACTCCAATTCTAGACCAAAAGGTGTAGCAAGGACCATTTTCATGGGAAGTGCATTGATGTGAAAACACGTCGAGCTACACGTTTGATCGGAAAATTGAAAGTGGGTCCTTCGGAGTCGAAGAACACTGGCTGAGAACAGAACCTAAGTGGTGGTCGAGGTAATGTGAAAGGACTAGACGGGTTTTTTTATTATAATGGAAAACGGTCTGATCCCTTCACATCTGCTTCCAACGGTGGAGGAATGAACTACGGTCTAGTTTCGGACCAGGCAGGGTAAAGTTGGTCAGGTTGGGTGCAAAACTTACATGGGTGTCCTCTCTCTGCAAGGGTGGAGGGGGACAGTGACTCTGTGTTAATATTTCAAAGCACAACACAAACTGCATTGTGGCACATTTGAATACAAAAAAAAAAACACATCACAGGAACCATTGTTACCGAGTAAAAGGAAAATTTGGAAAATTCTGTGAAGGGGTGTGATTACCATGCACAATTAAGCACAGTCTCATCCAAACATGTGTTCGCTAAACACTTATTGGGCAGAATCAGTGTGATTGATAGGGCGTAATAACTAGCACTCAACCTTGTCGTGTTGCGGCGCATCAGCTGTCAGTTTATCAGTATGCAACGCAGCCGACTAAGGATGCTGCAGCTCCCGGTTGCTATGTTGTGATGCTAATTCTGTGGAGAAGAGAGCTCACCTGTTTGACACGCCAGGTCCACGTCCTTCTCAAAGTCCGTCTGAGAAAAAAAGGGGAGGGGTCGGATGAGAGGAAAAACAATGAATGGGCGCAGATATGTTAATTCGCGTTGGTGCATTAGCAGTAGCGAAGGTCGGACGAGCGATGGGATCTGAGGTTGCTTTGTTGTGACGATGACTGCTTTGATCTTCTACTGTATTGAAGAGGAAAAGGATCTGCTGCCATGGTGACACTTCACCACTCAAGTCAATTAGTGTAACCTGCTATGAACAGGAGCGGAAGGAAAAATGTTGCCTTGACTGATACCAGTTTTCACTGCTCTTATAGTGAAGTGATCCAAAGCCCACTCAAACCTCAAAAAAAAAAAGAAGAGTGCACCGGCACGCACTGCTGCTCGTGATTATGATGTGTATCCGCTCACAGCAGCAGATCCAAAATACAGTTCGGGGGAGAGACAACCAGACCAGCTGTGTGAGGTACATAATGCTACCGTACGCCATCAGTCATCACACACCTTGTCATCCGCTAACGGGAGCCGGCACGTACACGGTGGGCCGAACTATTATCCGCTGAGTCAGCGGAGATGCCGGAATGTTTACAGTCATCCTAACTTGAGTTATTCTGAGACAGCCACAGAAAAAAATCCATATATTCATGTAATGAAAAAAAAATACTTTTCACAGTTCGTACTCACCGAGCAAACAAAACACAAACAGTTTCCCTACAATCGACTCACGGTTTTTACGTTCAGTGAATCATTATAATGAACACGATGAGTAAACATCCTGCAGCTTCTAGGAGAGTGTCACCGCTCAAACAAATGCAAAGGAAACATCATATCAACTTCAAAAAAGCCAGAATACTCCTAAACGTCTGGTTTTCTCTTGCTACAACACAACTAGCTAGTTTACATCTATTCTGTACATCACAGCTTTTTCCTATTTAGATGTAAAGGTGCAGTATGTAAAACAATCCACTGATGCAGTTGATTCAATCAATGGTTTCTGAAGAAAGAGGGAAGAGGAGGATACCGCTCTCGTGTCTGTCGGCTAAATATACAGACGCCGACACAATGGAGTTAGCCTAGCATATCAAAAGAGACTTGACACAGGGGACACAGACAGTCTAGCTCTGTCCAGAGGGAGTACAATCCATCTTGCCAGTACTTCTAAAGCTTGATACTTCTTCTTTCTTAACTGCTAAAAAAAAAAAAAGGAACCGTAGAAATTGTATATTTGTTTTTATGGTGGATTGACTTGACTGTTTCCTCTTAGCATCTTAGCATCTTCATGCTAAGATACGCTAACCACTTTATATTTACGGCGCAGACACAGAAGCGGTATCAATCTTCCTCTCTGACTATCAGCAAGAAAGACAACGTCCAACAAAATAAAGAACTTTTCCGTTAATATTGGCTCATGTTTGTTGCAGGAAATTGTTTTTACAGATTGCACCTTCCTCCGTCCATCAACTTGATTTTCCAAACGACTATATTTTCTACAGGGTGACGTACTGATTGGCTGGCAATGTGGTTCTGGTTATGGATGTGATTGTGGGTATTGTTCGGGATGGGGCTATGCTCGGGTGCATAGCCGAGAGCGTGGCAGTGGTCGAGCCCCGGGTTGCTGCGGGGCAGACTGTGGTAACAGGCTTGCTGGCACGCCGGCGGGCACGCCTGCGGATGGCAACCCGTCAGGCACGGCGAGGTGCCGTACTGCAGGGAGCCACACTGCTGCCCGCAGTAGCTCACGTTCGGACGCCTCTGATGGTGCGGGAGAAATATAATGGAGAACATAAAAAGTGGAAATGTTAGAGGTAGGCGATATCACCAGTTTGGAGAGGAGAGCACCGAGCTTTAGTCGGAGATTAGCTAATCAAACGATTCTCCTAAAGACTGCTTTGATTCAACCTTACAAAGAAAGTTTCGACATTTGAGTGCGTAAATGTCAAGGGATTAATACTCTAATGAGATTTCCCTGTGAATGCAGCAAGAGCAGCGGAGAGAAGATGTAATCACGGTAATTACGAATCAACCGGCGGTGGCTTCAACAAAGTAGTCGTCACGGCGAGTGTTGTGCCTGTCATACAACATTCCCCCAAGCGCGTGTGCTGTCTGAAAACATTCACATTAATTTGTACACATTTAGATTAGAAAAGCCGGAGCGAACAACAATGTTTGTCACCTGGCTTCCCTTTATATAGCAAAGTGGTTGTCATGGTAACCAGGCGCGAGCTGGGTGTATTACTGCAAAAACAGGTGTTGGGGAGGAATAAAGGGAACGTGCTCGTGCTCTCGTAATACGCTGTGACCATAATGACATTGGCAAAGCAGCTGAGTCTTAATGATTTATTACACTATAAGCCACATTTGGAACCTGTACAATAGCCGTACGGGAGCTATATGCTCTTCAAATAAGGACGAATAAGTTTGAAAGTAAATTAAAGTGATGAAAAAAAAAAAGTAAGGCATTCATACTGCGACATGATTTATGCTGACAGCTTTTTTTAACGTCCGGCTATTACTGCTATTTAAAAGGGGACAAAAAGAGTGCAAGAGAGCCAGGAATGTGTTTGATCACCTCAGTAATGGCGATCACGCTTCCCCACAATTGGGGGGGTGCAAACCTGGTCGATGCTATGCTAATGTGCATGGGATGGAATGGAATGCTATTCACCATGATCTGCACCTGTCCGTTCTTGCAGGAGTCTGGCGAGTTTTCGCTGTCGTCCTTGCAGCCCCCCATCCGACAGCGCACCGCGTCCTGCACCTGGGGGAAGGAAGGACGATGAGGGAAAAGAATGCAAAAGAAAGATAAGTTAGTGGAGGAGCGTTTTGCAAATGTCGGAGCAACAGGAGCTCTCACGTTCTTTTTTAACCGCTTTGGAAAGATCATCAGAAAATACTGAATAAATGTGGCTCCACATGGCTCGCAGCTTATGCAACAGTTGCATTTTATAGAAAGCACAAGGCATCACTTCAAAGTGGCCTGTTTGAGCATTACAAGATCAGTGGCACGCAGTCCTAACTAAATCCAGGTATATAGAGGTTCCAACCCCTGGGCCATCTTTTTTTTTCTTTATCCTCCCACATGCAGCATCTAAGCGAACAGGCACCGGTCCGCTGTCAAAGGAACCGTTCGTGTAACCCAGCTTAAATCAAATGAACTGCTGTGCAAGGTATTTCACATGCAACTCTCCTCCAGGCTCTGTATTATAGACATCCAGGTTCCCTGCGAGGAGCAGCATCATTTCTCAGCGTTGCCACGGTGAAATACCCACAAGCTTGTCATGGTTGGGAAACAAGAGCGCACGCGTAAGGAGTGGTGCAAGAGCATCTACATCCTCTCCGTGTGGTCGCGTCTGTGTGTGTGTGTGTGTGTGCGTGTGCCAGAAACAGAGTGGATTGGAGTAGCATCCATGTCTGATTAATACTGCATGGCCAAGCTTATTGCCTCCATTGTTTCCTTCCATTCGTCGCTTCCCATTATGTCTATACTCATCCTCAGAGGCATTTGTTTCCTTTTGTGTGTTTGTGTGTGTGTATGTGTTTGTGTGTGCAGCTCATTCTGACTCCGAAGACACACACACACCCCTGCCATCAGCCCCCGCTCGCCTCCTTTGAATTGCCCACTTCCCTTCCTCAAATCTCCTGAACTCCACATGCATCTTTTTTCTCTCTCTCTACCTTTACTCACTTAACTACGCCCATCGATGTATCTCTCCTTCAGCTCCCTTTGCTTTCCCCCACCTGCTGCTTCCTAATCACCAGACCTCTAACATGGCCCACATTCATTCGCTCCCCTCTCCTTGACTGATCCCAGCGGGCCGCCTGTGCCGAGGTGCTCCATTCATTCCCTGCTGCAACCTCACATTCAGCAGCTGCTTTGCAGGAGTGCTCCACTGCGCAACTGAAACATTTTGCAGTCACCTCACAAAATATCCTGCTTTCTACCGCACTCTCTCTTATTTTGCACCGTAATGCTCCCTCGCTCTCCCGCCTGTTCCCGCTCCTCCCTCGCTCCGTCGTGGCACTCCCCTCCGCCCGTCGTTCTGCCGCTACGGAGGATTTATGCTCAGTCTTTTGCAAAGGAGGGGGGGATTGTCATACATTTACAATAAATAATTCCTGGATTTACTCTACCCTGATCCCCACCGCTTTTGTGATATTGATTTAATGCAGCTAAGCATTCCGAGCATTTAAAAAAATTCACTTACACCACGCGGTGCATTCGATATCACAATGATCTATTGAATGTGGGAAAGGCTGCGTGTGCACATGCATCAGCTGCAGTGGACACGTTTACAGTTATGTAAAACTGATGACACTGTAAATCAGCTAATTGTATGTAGTGCAACGGTAAATTATTCTACATAGGAGGATGCATGTGATTTCGCGTGTGCGTGTACATGAATGTCTCAAGGGCATGGGAATATGCATGTGCATAATGAGTTTAAATTTCATCGTCCCTGGGGGAAAAGCAAAGCCTGTGGCAAATAGGCACCGGGGGTATTAGTGAGGGACTTATCTTCTTATTCCATGCAGCATCTTAGTAAGCTCTTTAAAGCAGCTGCGGATCAGACGGACAATACTACACTATCATTCAGCATTATGGAGAAGAAGCGGGGCAACATAGGACGTAAAAAAAACTGTGCTAATCCTCCTCATGTCTGTGTTTGTATTCTGCCGTGACCTCGACCTGACCCGGGAGCTAACCTGACGTCTGCGGACAGGTACCCCACCTGTTGAGGGGTGCGTTCGAGGTGAATCAGAAACGTGTGCACTCAGACGGAGGGGAAAGCGGACTCACCTCTCGGCGCATGGCACAGTGGACGGTGATGATGACGAAGCCTTGCACGGAGTCGAAGACGGCGAACAGGACCTGCAGGACACGAGTGATATCTGCTTGTTAGTTCGTGCACATCGGTTCATTGTTTCCAGGATTGCTGTCATAATGAACCGGACTGTCTCGGTGTTCATTAGAAAGAGCGCTGATATGGGAATGAAATGCTGAGTCACCCCCGTGAATCAGCATGTTTATGCATCATAAATCATTACAGTCTTTTCATCCACAGTTTGCAATTGTTTAAATCCTTTTGTAAACACCTGATTATAACGTTTTGTCCTCCTCACATGCTATTATTCAAATTTAAGCGCGTTCTTATTGCAGCCGGTCAAATATGGAGAAGCCCAGACCTCGAACATTACGTTGATTCATTAGTGTCTCAAGTGTTCCAAAGCTTTTATAGACACAATCAACGTTTACGGCGTCGTCGTGCTCTAATTTGAAATATTGATTCCATCCAATTTGTTCGCAGTCAAACTCGGGAATCGATCCCCTGTCTCCTGCTGCAGGATCTGCCGTCTGTTGGAACCATCCACCCCAGCATCCAGCATCCATCCAGCCCAGCATCCAGCATCCATCCACCCCAGCATCCAGCATCCATCCACCCCAGCATCCATCCAGCCCAGTATCCTGCATCCATCCACCCCAGCATCCATCCACCCCAGCTTCCTGCATCCATCCACCTCAGCATCCTGCATTCATCCACCCCAGCATCCATCCACCCCAGCATACTGCATCCATCCACCCCAGCATCCATCCACCCCAGCTTCCTGCATCCATCCAGCCCAGCATCCAGCATCCATCCACCCCAGCATCCTGCATCCATCCACCCCAGCCAGCATCCTGCATCCATCCAGCCCAGCATCCAGCATCCATCCACCCCAGCATCCTGCATCCATCCACCCCAGCATCCATCCACCCCAGCATCCTGCATCCATCCACCCCAGCCAGCATCCTGCATCCATCCAGCCCAGCATCCAGCATCCATCCACCCCAGCATCCAGCATCCTCATGCAGAGTTTTTTTGTTACGTTATTTGGTAGCCCGCTCTCTTAAGAAACTCTTCATCGTGAAGGACTGGAAC
>CAAKHC010013680.1:23517-64274 GCA_901007825.1 Macroramphosus scolopax | reverse complement strand
GTGTGGGGGGGGGGGGGGGGGGGGACTGAAATGGCGGGCGCACACAGAACAGGATGTCAGGACGCGGAGAATTATGTTCAGTAATGTGGATTTACTCACAGCAATCACATTCGTTTAATTTTATTACTGTGACACTGATGGAAAAAGCTGGCAGTCGCACTGACGATGTCAGTGACCTCGCAAAAGAGGAATATAACTCAAATTGGATCGCTTCCCCTCCCTGCTGGAGCCGGAGCTGTTACACTGCAGCGAACCCCCCAAACTGCCATTAACATCTTAATTTGATGTGTTTGCATTGGAGATGGTGGCGTGCGTGCGTGCGTGCGACAGCCATACACGGCCTCTTGAGAGCAGCAAGGAGGCAGCTCATCATCTTCCTCCTGGTCGAGACTCAATTATTTAGTTCTAGAAAGTTCGCCATGTTCCTGTGGCGAGTTCAGACCTTCTATCACCTGCACCAACTGAAACCATCACGTGTGTCTGGATGGTAAAAGTGTTAGAATTCTGTCTCCTGTCTGACCTGATGAGTCAGAGAGAAAGTTAGAAGGTTTCTAATGTCGGCTGCCGTGTGGACTGAATGTTCTGCTCCACCTCACTCAACACAGTAGATGCAGTAGAGGTCTGTCTCTTTGCTATCTTGAACCCAAAATGTAACATGTTCTTGCAGTTTAATGAAAGTTGTCCTCTTAGTTTATATAAAACATAAACAGTTGGTTCACCTTCAGAGGCTGGAGGTCGTCTGCCTCCCAGCTGCAGCTCTCCTCATATCTCCTCTCCCATCTCCTTTTCTTCAGAGGAGGACTGGTGTGAGGAGGAGGGAGGATATTGAGACTGATGGAATCGTCCGTCAGGGTTTGGCAGCGCCAGGGAGATGATCTCCCTGCGACAAGGACAGAATGTCTGCTTGGTTCACCTCCCCTGCACATGTACGAGGGACAAAGTCCACCCGTCTGGAGGAAACAGATTCAGATCTAAAGGAATTGGGACTCCAGGAAATAAAAAATGTCCTCAGCTTTTATTTGACTTTTCATTAAATGTGGGAGTTTTTGGCATCACAAGCTTGGTGGATTTATCCGCCTCTCACTGCTTGTGCCCTTAAATTGGCTGCAGGAGCTGCTTGAAGTGCAATAAACCGGTGAAACGATCTAAAACATTCGACTGCTGATGTCACCAGATGAATAACCTGCAGGTCCTCCTGGACAAGGTGAGCAGTCATGTGATACTGATGGTGCTGAAGGACAAAGGGAAGCGGACGCAGCTCCGGACTGCAGTAGAAGAGAGATATAATGTTATCGAACACCTCCGCTCATGCTCTCAGAACTGACGCAGTCACTAAAGTCATCTGACGTGATCAGAGACTTTGTAACTTCTCACAAAGACGCTTCAGTGCGTCGGGAAACGGGTCCGTCTGCTGGAGTCAGCACATCATTGACAGTTTAGAAGAGCAATAAAGCTGATCAAATGTGAATTTATGCTGAGTAAAGGAGAAAATATTGATGCAACGATGACAAGAAGCTCGGCACAGAGACGGCGGTGCAAGAATCAGACCAGAACAATAGGAGGCCGACCATGAAAGAACCGTAACGTTTCGGGGAAGTGAAAATCATCCCGATTTATTGCCATGAGGTTTGCTGGAGGTCTTTGCTCTGCGAGTGCCTGTTTGTCAACAGGACGACACAAAAACTGCATCTGCTGTGTTGAGGGAGGTGGAGCAGAACATTCAGTCCACACGGCAGCTGACATCAGAAAGATCTTCTGTTGCTTCTGACTTTCTCTCTGACTCATCAGGTCACAAGTCAGTTTAGCACAAATCAGCACAGACGTTGTGAGGTGTCGACTTGTTGTCCGAGTCACCAGTGTCCTGACGAGTGCAGTAACACAGCGACTCTCCTTCCTCCGCTCTCGTAATAAGAGGGAGTTTCCATGTGATGATGATCCGGATGAGACCTGAGTGATATTAACCTGTTTCTAAACGCACTGGTCCAGTTAATAAACACGCGACATCAGATTGCTGAACTGACTCGCGCACTGACACTGATACCTGACGAAAGACGAGAATGTAGGTGGAACAGACGAGGACGCAGCATCTGGCCCTCTCACGCCTCATTGAGTTGATGGAATACTAATAAAAGAAATATGACAACAGCATACTAAGTGTGCAATTAATATTCTAAAATATTCCTGCGCCGCATGTGGCAGAGGCCCGTTCGAGGCTCCCTCGCTGGCAAAGTGCACTGAAGAGACGTCCTTATTAACCTTATTCCTGAGCTCAGCCTCTGAAGAGGTGGCATGTGCTGCTCGCTGCACCGAGTAAACAGAACGGACGTTTGTTGTCCTGGATAAACAATCTCTTCTAGTGACTTTCCTCCTCCGAGCTGAAGGGCTGAAGAGCTAATTGATTGATTTGGAGATGAATCAAGGCCCAGAGAGGAGAAGTGAAGCAAAGATCAGGCTTCAGGTGAATGTACGACCTTTGAGACGAAGGTCAGATGGCGAGAACAGACTGGAGGACGGTAACAGTCAGTGGATCAGGGTCAGCTTGCTCTCATCTCACGTATCGTATGAAACTAGCCAACCAACGATCTGTTACGTTTGTCCAACTGTAGTCGACGACCACATCATGTCCAACATGGCCACCGCATGGAGGTTAGAGGCTCAGGATTCACGTACGAGGCGATCTACATCTACCAGAGAAGTTTCATCGATTCAGACACTTTCTCGTGTGTTAGCAGCAGCTCATCCTCTCAGGTGCTCTTGTATTCAGAGTTTTAGCTTGTATTCGTCCTCTGGAGTCGCCGACACACGACCACTGGACTGTTAAAGGACTTTATAATGTCACATACTTCCTGTGCAGAGATGCTGAGCCGAGGGCATTTATTAAAATGTTAAACGACACTGCCATCTGATCCGGAGGCGGGTCCGGCTGTGATGGATGGCGTGCGGCGCAGCGGGAGTGTCGGAGATCCTGAACGTGACGCTTTGATCGATGTGTCTGTCCACACAGCCTGTCGTGGGAGATCGAGTGCTCGCCACGTTCACGCCCCATTGTTTAACCCAACACATCATTTGCACGCAGGAGAAGGTTAACAAGACGGAGATAACCCGTTAAACGATCAATTTATCCTCCGGAATCTGATCTAAACATCTGACTAAACCTTCAGGAGTTGCTCTGTGTTTTGTTTCACTCCTTCATCTGTGTGTAATCTGTCTGCTTCATCTCAGCTGAGGTATCGAACCGGCTTGCTGGTGCATGTTTAGATAGTCCAGACATCCATTATCAGCCCGGGCAAACCTGATTTAGAACCTCAGTAAAAGAATTACTGAGCTAAGAGGAGCAAGCGTCGTTATTCCGTCGACTTCTCCTCCACCCTCAGCCACCATCGCTGCTCGTTAATTGGGCTGCTGATCAATTAAAGCTTCTGTGCAAAGGGACGAGTGCATAAATGAGTCTGAAAGTGTTTGAGACTCTAAGAGGTGACAGTTCCACATCCTCTGAGCTGCTTCTGTCCACAGACATTGTTAATGGATCCAGACAGCTGGAACATTGTGGTCATCGATTTAATCAGAATCTGTAATTAATCAATTCAGTGTTTGACATGTAATCTTGTCCCTTATCAAGGTTCTAGAATATGTGTCAACTCTCCACGTCATGTTTGTGGCCGCTGAGTGGTGGACCTGGTTTAGCTATTAAATCATCTGTGATGTCACAGATCAAGCCCATAGGCTCCGCCCCTTATAATCAGCTTTTTAATGAGAAGAGAGAATTTATACATTGATCAATGAACCTGAAAACAGCAATCAGGTGTCAAACTCTGCTCATCCATCATTCCACACAATCAGGGTCCAACTGGCCAGCTGGCGTTTTCCCAGGTGGGCCGACGAAACTGTCACATATTTAGACCCCTCCCCCTTTAGGCTCGGCTCCTTACATATAGAGCAGGAACTTGAAACTCTTAGAGAGTTCAGACCTCCTGAAAGCATCACATGTGTCTGGATTGTAAAAGTATTAGAAATCTGCCTCCATGTTTTCATAAAGTGATATCTGCTGAGAGATGAATAAGAACTGGAACGCGTCCCATTAACACTGCATGTTAACCTGCAGTCACTTCCCAGCATGCCGCTCTGCACAGAACCCCAGGATTGGCCAGCGAGGTGTCTTGTGTCAGTAAACGGGCCCTCGGTCGGGGTTGTTCCTGCTCGTTTGATCGTTAAGATCTTTGTGTTTGACTTTTTTTCACTTCGGCTGCAGCAGGACACTTAAACACTGCAGAGACTGACGATGGCGTGAAGAATTTCTGCAGGTATTAAGAAAGTTAAATAAATGAATTCCTTCAAATCAAACGGAGACAAGCTGATCTCCGGCGTCTGTACCTGGCAGAGCTCCAGACTGCAGATGCAGCTGTACAGTCATGCACCTCCTGTGTTATTCTAAGAAAAGATTAGAGGGTTGCAGAACTTATTGACTCAGATTTCCCCTCCAGGTATCCAGTAATTAGTGTAATTAGGCTCTCTATCTGCGCTCAGGCCTCTTATCAGAACTGTTTCCTTATCGCTTCTGAAAATTTAATTAGAAAAATCTTCTAATTAATGATTAGAAAGTTAACTTCAACCAGTTCAGTCCCTCGTCAGCTGTTGGCCTGAGGCAGAGAGACGAGCTGAGCAGCCGCATAGACATGTGGAGTACAGGAATAAGTACACGGCTTGAGTACTTCTTCATGTCAAAAGTATATATATATGAACTGTATAAACCACTATACCCTGTTCAATCACCGCTAACTGATACATACAAATCATAGAAAGTGTATGTGTGCTGAAGTCCTGAGTCCTCTGCAGAGCTGAAGGCTGCAGGGTGGTGCTGCTCCGCCTGGGAACAGAGAGGTAACCATGGTGCAGAAAGAGCCAACAAACAGCCTGGGGAACACCAACAGCTGGAGATCCACTCAGAGAGTGAAGATTAGTTAAGAGGAAGGAGGAGAACATGTTGTGATGCTGAGGTGAGCTTCATGTGAGGAACCAGATAAAAGCCTATCACTTAAATTAAGGTTTGCAGCCATCAATGATTTGTGTGATTGATGCATCTCCTGCTCGCCCGCTCTGCCTCTCTCTCCAGGGAAACCCCATCACATCAGCAGCAGCATCATTGTTGCTCAGAGGAACTCGCCTGGAACGAAGGCGATCCCCAGACTTGTTGTCAAGATCATCAGGGGCAAACAAGGAAGCGTGTCGTTGAGCCGGAAGAGTGAGTACGATAACAAGGCTGACTTATGATCCAACTCGACTCGGCTGTGGTTGTTCGATCCATGAAACGATGATTTTGCGAAACCTTCAAATAAACAAGATGTGATGTTGCAGAACAAATTTGAGTCTTCTGTTCTTTGGGCCTCGATTAACCAGATAACTCTTGATTACTTCCTGTAAATTTCAAACTTCAATGCCAGTTTACTGTCATCGCGTCACCGACCAGATGATCCAAATATTTTATTATGATACGTTTCCAGTTAAATTAGAACAAAGAGTAAGGAACTTCTCTTACCAAACTGCCGCCCCATGTGAATGTGAAACCTTTGAGCCTGAGTGAGAGGGAGTGCGGTCTTTAAATAAGGAGCTACCAGGTGAACTTAATCAGGTAAATGAGGTGACAACAGGTGAAAACAATAAGCTATTAGTGAGGAGGAAAGGAAAAGGAAGTGAGGTAAAGGAAGTGAAGTAGTTGAGGAAAGGAAGTGAGAAAGTAAAAGAAAATAGGGATCTTTACTACAGAGATAGTGCACACATCAAAACAGTATTTCCAAAAATATATCAACAAATGAATGAGTAAACAATGACTAAGTACATAAATTGGGTATTGCACATAAAGTTAAACGTGTTCGTGTTTCTCAGGTTCATTACAGAGAACTCTTGCAGTTCATAAGTCGTTGTTCCTTCCCAGAGGAACGTCCACAGCGACGGTAAAATATCTTCAACATCTGCAAATAAAGTTGAGAACTTCCTCTATAGGTCGTCTGCGCGGGAGCTTCCTATTTGTTCACTAACTCGGTCTTGAGCAATCATACAAAACCACGATTCAAGGACTCGTACCTCGCAGCTCCCTGGTGGTCTAGTGGTTAGGATTCGGCGCTCTCACCGCCGCGGCCCGGGTTCGATTCCCGGTCAGGGAACTACGTTTTGCTGCGTTGTAGCGCTACAGAAAGGTTACCTGGTCGATCACCTTTTTCAGAATCAGAATACCTTTAATGTCTCACAACGGAGAAATTTACACGGAGAAACGGAGAAATTTACCTTGACAGATGAGCGGGAATTAGAGTAGGAAAAGAACTTTCTCCTCCCTTAAAGTTACCTTCAGCAAGAACCTGACTGCTCCTGTGTGTGTTCACTGCCTGCTGATGTGTAAAATACAGAGAAGATTTCCCCTCACTTTGTAAATATCTCCGTCGTGAGACGAATAAAGGCTTTCTAATTCACTTGACTGACAATTAAATTAAAAAGTAGTATTACTTTCATAACATAGACATGTCAGGGTGTATTTTAAAAGTGCAGACGTCCTTGTCTGTGTTGAGAATGGATGTGTGTGCGTGCTTTGTACTGAAAACCAACGATACAATTATTGTACAATTCAAGACGACAGGGCAAACGTAACCAAATATACATCAGATTTTGTACTTTGTATCAAAAAAGGCCTTATTATTATGAAATATATTCCCAAACCTTAATTCCGTGCTTTCTTCAAATGTATTTATTTCTGACAGTTTCTGTCAACTGTTTCTGTCCTGACAGCGATCAATCAGTTCTCCCTTTAAATACAAACGAGTAGAAACAAACACAACAACACGATATTGTTTGCTTTTTTTCTTTATTTTAGAGGTTTTTTTTAGAGTTTTTCTAATATTTAAGATTTTTTTCCCTTCTTCTGCCCCCCCTGCCGTTGGCACTACATACTGGTGACGTGTTAGGCTCTTTTTAAAACAAACGCTATTCAAAGCCTTCATCTTGCAGCAAGCAAAGTATGAATACAGCTAATAAAAATAAAGGTTTACATTTGTCCTTCTTACTTTACACATAAAATAAAAACACTTTTTTGGACCCCCCTGAAAAACGGGGGTATTAAAATATTTGACATTTGTATCACAAATTAATGTAATGAGAGGAAAAAAATAAAACATAAAAACTGTACAAAAAAATGATAAAATTCATTTTAAAAATCCGTGTGATCAAATGATGCAAAGAGTAGATAGTTTTGATTTCTGTTACGGATCGTTAAAAGAAGACGCAGCTTCACTTCTTCTGCTGGATGAAGTTCAGATTCACTTGGTGTCGGACGTGAGGGACCAGGGGGAAGTTCGGGTTGGGATGTACCACCGAGCCTGATGAAGAGGAGGAGAGCAGAGGAAGTTGTCAGTAAGCTGAGCTTCTGAAGTCAACAAACTCTTCGGTTCTTAATCATCCAGAAGTCATAAGTTAAATCGATATGAAGTTCAGTTACATGTGATGTCGATTGTCGTAGAGTACAAATACGTAAATAACATCAGAATATTGTAGTAAGATGAAAGATGAAAGATGCTCGCAGGTCGTTTATAAGTGCATAAACCAGAGACCCTTAAAGCCATTGTCATGACGTCGGTCTGCTGTGGGGCTCACTCACCGGGCTGGAAGCCTCCATGGCCCTGCTGGATGAAGTTCTGGGGCAGTCGGTAGGGCCATGAAGGAGACAGCGTGAACTGGGGTGTTTTATTGTGCTCCCACAGCCGGGAGCCCTGGTTCACACCGACAAACTGGGCAGGGTGGCCCGACTCTGCAACGACAACAATGAACAAAATATAAAGAATTAGTAACAGTCTCATCATTCGTCTGATGAAGTGAACACAGAATCGCACACACACAGAATCTAACTCAAGTAACTGTACATGTCAGCGTTCATCTGGTTCACCTCTGGTCAAACGTTCATCTTCATTGTTTACATCTACTTTTCGTACGTGTGCTTACACCGCATGCAGAAGTTAAAGTAGCTTTAGATTCAAACGGAGCCAGAGACAGAGCCGCCACCACCACATGCCACCCGGTGAATACCTGATTTGACCACCGTGCCGTTGCCCATGAGTGACCCAGGTTGTGCCAGGTGGTTGTGCCAGAGTCCGTCCCGTCCTGGCCCGCTGATGCCCAGCTGCCTCCCCGCCGGCTGGGCGAAAATAATACTGGGGTCGTTCAGGTTCATGGGGTTTCCCCCGGAGCCGGTGGGACTCCCATTCCCCGACGCTGAACGCAGGGCGAATTTCAGGCCAGGCGGAGAGGGGGCGCTGGGAGAGGATGTGGTAAGGACCGGCCCGTGGATGGGCCAGGAGGCAGAGGGGATGTGAACGGCGTGATGAGGCTGCCCCTGCGGCTTGTGTGACTGGTGGGGAAGAGGCCCCAGTGCGGCCAGCGCCCCCGGTAGGTACTGGCCTGGGTGGGAGGTGGGGAAGCTGAACAGAGAGAGGGGGACCTGGGGGTGAGCGGGCAGTTTCGGGGGACCCGAGGAACTGGTCTTGTTGTGGGAGGGCTGGGGGGAACTGGAGGACTGCGAGGAACTCTGAGGGACAGCCGAGGACTGCGGCGAGTAGGGCGGAGTCTGGCGACTGTCCGACTGTCGAGAAGAAGAAAATAAATATTCGAAAACCTTAGAAAACCTTATTCGGCCCACGACGGGGAAATTTACAAATATTAGAAGTTAATTAGACGAAAAACACATCTGTTAACTTAAAAATAACTATTGATTGAACTATTGATGCGAGACTAATGGTGGTGGTCTGACTGATCAGCCTCAAGTCTGGGATCTGTGTGAGTGTGCGTGCGTTCACGTCTGCATGTGGACAGGTTAACTGATGAGAGAGGCTGTGCTGAAGTCACTGATTGTTCGTGTAAAAATCATTTTTGGTTATTATTGGATCTTCTGTGTCATCCCATTTCATGTTTGTTTTTTTAGCAACTGGTCCTGCTGGACAATCCGGCTGCTTCTCTCCACACTCACTCAACACTTAGTGATTGTAACTGGTGTGTATGAGCAGTGTACTCACGCTTTCAGAAGTTAGTCTGGTCCTTCCGGGACAGTCTGCAGCTGCCTGGGGGATGGGGATGGACTGGGAGCTCACCATAGTTCTCACCATGTGAGGAGCTGGTTAAGAAGAATTTGATTACTTGATGTGAGCTGACAGCAACACAGAGCAGTAATATGCTGAAGTTCTAAAGCGTGCTGAGCTCTGGGATACTGATATATAAAGGTATGTTTGTGGGTACCTGGTGGCCCGGCGGTCCTCTGCTTCAGGTGGCGGTACTCGGGACAGTCCCTCCGTACGTGACCCGTGTCCCCACACTGGAAACAACGTCTGTCTTTGGGCTCCCGCTCCTCCTCTTTCACATCCTCGTCTTTGTCATTTTCCTTCTTCTTCATCCTGGCAGACAAAAAGATGTATACAGGAAGATGAAGAAATAAAGATGTAAATCAAAATACCCCATGTATTCTTTATGAGCCATAAAAACCTAAAATAAAACGTTTGGATGCTCAGATTTGCAGCTGTAAGTGGATAGAAATGTTAAATTAAACCTTGAAGTGAATCTTTAACGTTTCATTTCTAATTCTGTGACAAAGCAGAAAGAAATAGTTCAGTGAATGTTAGATGAGTTCTCAGCGTTCGTCCGCTACAGGAGAAATATTTGGGTGATGGAAGCGGGGACAACCTGCGTCTCTTGGGACAGTCCTTCATGTAATGTCCGATCTTCCCACAGATCCGGCAGCAGCGGTCGTTGGGCGCCAACTCGCCATCTGTTAAAACCTTTGAGTCAAAGAAGTAGTCCTGCAGGAGAACACAAGGACACGGCTTAGATTGCAGTGTTTCAATCTTTTCTCTTTTAAATTGTAACAGTGGAGCTGTAACGTACCACTTCAGTGCCGGGGATTGGGTAGAACGGAGTTCCAAACAACTTTCTCCCGTTTATAAAAGCTTTCATGATGAAGTTTGTCACTGGAGGAGGAAACATGTTTCAGAGAAGTGAAGTCTAACTCCTCTGCAGTGAAACGTTCAGCCAGTTCAAAGCATGTGGACACCTGCAGGTTCTGTGTGTTACATTCTGTTTATATAGACACTAATATCAAATAGCTGCTGCTCACTAAGTTGTAAACTAAATGATGCAACTGCGCTGGGACGATGTTGGCGACTTCTCCACCTCTGGGCTAAAGAATGTCTCTGTGTGATTCCCCCCCCCTTGTTGAGTGGACAGGAGTTGTCTTTGTGTAACAATAATAACACACGTCATGCATCATTATATTTGTACACATGTCTGGTTGTGGTTGAGAAGAACTAATCACTTACTCTTGCGGGAAACTCCGGCACCGAGATTATGATTCAAATCAAAAGGATCTGAGGAGAACGACAGGTGAGTGAGTGGAAACTGTAACATGAAGACGTACGTAAACACACGTTAGGACAAGCATTCCACCTTCAATGGCGATGCACTTGCTCGTCCACTGTTTCTCGAAGGTGGTAAGGCGTTTCCCTTGGCGGATGCTGATGACGTGCTCCTTGAAGTCGAACTCTTCGGTGTAAAAGCGCAGGAGGCCCAACCACAGCTCGCCCACAGACTCGGTGTTGGGCTGCAGCTCTGAGAGACGCTGGCGCTGTGTGGACACAAGCCAAACACTGCGTATGAACTTCAGTCAGGGAAGCAAAAGGATGCGACAGCAGATTTGATTTACGTTCAGCACAAACTAAGACCCGTTTATACGCGCTTCTACTTCTTCTGTGGTAAGAGTGTGAACTTAATAAAACCACTTTCAATAAACTCACCAGATCTTCAAGGTCGTCAAAAAAGAAAGCATTCCAGCCATCGACGATCCGCTGGGGGACAGTTGTCCCGTCAAAGATCTGAAGAGAAATCGATAACAGTCATTCTTTTTCAAACGGGAGGTTAAATATTCAACAGGGCGGAGGGACTCCTGTCTCCTACCTCCTGCAGGACGGGGATGACTGGCGGTTGCCTCTGCTGCAGGAAGTACAGCACCATCAGAATGTACGCATAAGAGGAGAGACTCCCTCTGGACGCGTCCCCGATGTCGCAGCGCTGCGAGCACAGAGGCCAGTTAGTGACACAGAGACTGGGAGACCTATATGCTAGTAACCATGGTAACAGCAACTAGACGCACCAGAGTTCAACTCATCCTGCAATCACTCACCTTTGCAAAGACCTTCATTGTGTATCCCAGGATCTGCACACGAGGGTCCAGGGCTGCGTACGCAGCCAGCATGCGGGTGTTATGTTGAGCCTGCACACATTATGAATTTGAATTTGAAAAACTGACGGTGTCACTCAGCAGATAAACTGACGTCAGCTCCCGTCACTCACAAGGGTGTTGTAGAGGCTGATGTCTCCCTCCAAACCACTCTGCCTGTGCTCAAACTTCACGATAGGCACTTTAGCTGTTGTGATGGGCAAGATGTTCCTCAGACCTATGATTTGAGGAGATCAGATTCAGTATTGCACAAAGATCAGTTTCAGAGAGTTATAGAGGGACGACTGAAACTTGGATCCACCTGTATGCTTCTTCAGAACTTTGGCAAGGCCTTCAATGATCTCCTTACAGTTCAGCTTCTGTTTGACACAGAATGAATAGAAGGTTCACATCTCTAATGGAGCGGAGAAGCCTCAGCTGTGTGTCGTCTGCCTACCTCTGCCGTCTCATGACCCTCCAGAGTCATGCAGATGTCGAGGTCGCTGTCGCAGAAGCCGAAGCCGTTCTTGGAGGAGCCGAACAAACACAGCTGAGCTTTTTCTGCAGATTCAGACACAGGAAGGAGAAAATCATTATTTTTTATAGCTCACTGCAGAGCTATCTGATGACGCGGGATGAGAGCGGGTCATCAGAGGGATGTCCTCCCGCTCGAGAGCGGCGCCTCCACACATACTGACAGTACAACACATCTGCTGTCATCAGTAATGCCGCTGTTGATAGCGTTTATGAACCAAACGGCTGCGGCGCCCCTTGCTAACATGGTGAGCTGCTCACCGTTATACTCCTTCCTGATGAAGCGCTCCAGGCTGGCAAGGATCTGCTCCCTCTTCTGCTGCTCGGGATGTGTAGGCGACAGTGTGTCTGCAGAGAAGATATTATTGATTATCCAATATTGATTTAGGTAATGATACTAAATCACCGTTACAATCATATCATCTATTTTATATTGAAAAGGTTTTCATGACAATGGTAACAAGTAGACATCAATGATGACGTACAGTAGCACAGCTTGCAGAGTCCGTCCAGGATCTCGCGGAAGCGCTCGTTCATGGGAGGCAGCAGCTTCAGCTCGATCTTCTTGAAGTCATCAGGACAGTCGTCCTTCAGGTGTCCGTCTCGTTTGCAGATGCTGCACACGACATTTGGAGGCTGGAAGACATTCAGAGATACAAATGAAACTAAATGTTTTTTTAACACCCCTCTTTGTTAATGCCCCTCTCTGTAACCACCCTCTCTGTTAATGTACCCCTCTGTTAACGACCCTGGCACCCGATGAATTTGAGTCTCGATTCTATAAGTAAATAAATGTATGAACGACTAAACGTTCTTACCTTCCCACCAGTGAAAATCATCTTATCAAACACATAGTGAAGATCGTCGGAGGTCCCGATTGTCTCTCTGTCAGAAACACGTGTGTCCTCGCCGTCCTCCCCCTCCTTGTCACTGTCCAGCAGGCCATTGGGGGAGAGGGGCGTTTGCTCTGTGGGTTTGTCCCCTTCATTGAGGACCATGTCCATGAGGCCGGCCTCTAACGTCTTCTCATCCTTCTTCTTGGTCCGATCTGTTCCTTCTTCATCTTCGCTCTCGGGCTCTGCGTCGTCTTTTGACCCCTGATGACCCCTGTCACCCTTCCCATTGTCCTCTTCCCTGCTCACACTCGCCGCCTCCTTCTGTTCTACTTGCTTGCCAGCCTTCTTGTTCCTCTGGCGCCCCCCGGTGCCCCTTCTCTGTGGGCAGGCAAAGTATTTATAAGCTGAGCGGAAGCGCTCCTGGATGTACTCAAACACCATTTGGCTGTTCAGGCTTCGCACGACATTCCTCTTCAAGGCGAAAGGATCTTAGCGGAAGAAAAGAGATAGTCAGTTTGTAGCATTGATCCGGACGTGTGATCAACTTGCTCGAGAACACAACTCTCACCTTCGATTGCGAGCCGGCGTCGAGGCCAGTTCTTCATTTCCCTCGAGAGAAGCTGCTTCAAACGGATGCTGATGATGTGTTCTTCCAGAGCAAACTCAAGGGTGTAGAAACGAAGGAGGCCCAACCACAGCTGGCCCAGGGACACGCCTTTACCCAGGTCCAAGGTCAGGCGGGTCTTTAAGAAAGGAAACGTTACAACACTGGCAGAGGAAGTATGATGGCAATCATTCTTATCTTGTTTGCTTCAGTCGGACTCACCAGGCCCTCTGAATAATGGCCGTCATCAGGTTGCTTCTGCGCCGGCTTGTGTCTGCCATCCCCCCTGGACTCGCCTCGGCTGTCCCCTCGTCCCTCCGCCGAGCTCGGAGGTCTGTGCTCCCATCGTACAAACATGTCAAGCGAGATTCCAGTCAGATGATACTCGTCAACACGTTTCACATCGAAGCCCTCAATCTGAAACAGAACACATTTACTCCATGTTAGCGTTCTGCATCACCATGTGGTTGCTCTCACTGCCGCTGCTGTTGTTTCACGGCGCGATGCGTCAGATGACAGCAGAGACAAGGAGCCGCTACAGACTTCTGTTCTTGTTAACAATCATGTGAACAAGCTTCAGTGTGTTTCGTTTAAACTACAACGTGCCAGAAATATTTAGAATTATTATAATATTTATATATAAACATAGATGGTGAAAAAAAGTCTCCTCCGTCAGTTGACCTCATGTTCTGATTGGAGGAACACATGTTGATGTCGTCGCGATGCCTCTGAGCGCTCACCAGCCGTGTGATGTGGTTCATTGTGAATGTTCAACTCACTCATCACGGACAATGAGACACAAACACACGTCAATCACATCCTCAATATGTTGATATAACCTCTTAAGATTAACAGGTTTGTCTGTTATCTAAAATCTAGACAAATGGAATTCAGGGAGTACAAAGAAAGCGCTGCAGGTGAGGCCACGCCCAGGTACACCTTCACATAATTGACAGTTTAGTTTGAATACCGACGGCTCAGTCAGTCATCATCGCTTTGTAACTGTTGTAACCGTCTACATACCACGATGAGACCGAGTGATGGCCTTGTCTAAAAATATATCACGTGTAGCGCGATGAAAGCTTACAATGACGACAACAATGACGGTCGCTGTCGTCACTACATTGCATCATGGGATGTCTGTGACGACTTACTCTGTATTGTTTGCATGCTCTAACACTTCCCTGACGACATTATACATTCTGCTTCATGTTGGTTTCAGACCGAGTTCAGACCGAATAAGTCATGAAGTTTTAGCAGATCAATCGTCTTGTTGGAACTTTGGATGAAACGATCATTTGTGAGTTGAAGAACTTCCAGAAGGAAAACTGGAGAACCCACGTGAAGACACTAGAATATGATTTGTATTTCGTTCATTCCGCTGCAGGGTCGCTGGGAGCTGCAGCCAATCCCAGCTGAGCAGAGGCGGGGTCACCCTGGACCGGTCGCCAGTCAATGAATCACACAGTTTAACTTCTAAAGTCAACATTGAGTTAATGTGTGAGCAGAATAATTCAGTCTTTGTTAAACGGGTCGTTTCTTATCTTAAACTACCTGTGAATATAATATTTAAAAAAAAAAAAAGATGTGTAGACACATTTTCCTGTTTACCGTTCAACTGCTGTCAACTGCGTCACAGTTGTACATGCGTCCTGTGTTGTTTGTGTACCCAGGCCTGAGCAGAGGGGGCGCTGTTGAGTTCAAAGATAGAAACTGAGGAGCTCAGGTGAGTCTCCTTGAACTAACGTCTACGAAAGAAATACTTCAGCTACATGTTTCAGTCTTTTGTTCACGTCAGACAAAAACTGCTTCTTCTGCTCTGTGTGCAGCCAAGACACAGACGACCTACACTCAATACTGTGCCTGAACACACCACATGTACCTACCCAGCGGCCCAGGTAGACCGGGAGGATGGGCTCCTTCCTTTGCTGCAGGAAGAAGATGACCATGAGGGCGAAGGAGTAGGAGGGGATGCCACCTTCTGCCTGGCAGTCGATGTGACACAGCTGCAGAAGAAAAGGTGACAAGAAAGAGTTGGTTTGTCTTTTAGGCCGAATCACAACGATTAAACCGTTTTAATCTGAAATCAAAATCTCTTTCATTTTAATGGAAACATCAACTAAATCAAATTACATCTTTTATTTTCATTTTTGTCTGCAGAGAGTTTTATGTGAAAGCAACATGTTGGATCAGGACACGACTAAAGCCGAGCAGAGGCTCTTAAACATCTCCTTCACCAGCGGAGGTGTCAGACGCTGCCTCACCCGTGCCCAGTAGCGGAAGGCCAGCACAAGAGGGACCATTCGGGGCTCCAGTTTAGCCAGAGTTGCCAGGTGACTGGTGGTGAGACAGGCGACGTCATTGCCTGCGCTCACTTTGCACATCAGGCCGCTGCAGCAGAACACACGAAGACAACAGTGAACAAACAGAAAGTCTGAACCTCCTTGTTGAATAATTCCAGTGGGTTGTGGCTTTAACGCTGAATATATTCAATAAATGCATTACCAACAGCTTTACATGGAGGGTAATTGTCACTGTACAGGACCAGATTTTCATGTTGCGCCGGTCTGGTTGACAAATTAGTATTGTTAACTGTTGGTGTCAACATCACCAGGTGAGTAGGAGGTAACGTGTACCATAACAATGCACAGTTACATAAGCAGACAGACATGAGATCATCCTTAGACTTAATGTTCTGTCACTAAGCTTTCACAGAAGTATTTCCACCTCGCTATATGATATCAAACTGCTGTTTGATGAAACACACGTACAGTAAAGCTGATGATGAACTTCTCCTGACATTTAAAACATCTACAAAGTGAAAAAAGAAAACACTCACCTGTTGACATCCCGACAGAAGACGACAGGAACTTTGGCGTGAAAGTCGGATTCAACCTCAGAAAATTCAGCTGGTGAACAGAGATGTTGATTAGGTGACTTTGAATACAGAAGTAGAGCAGCACACAGTAACAATAACTATCAGAACGTCCATCAATAGAAGGTACAGATGCATTTGTTTGACGTGATCCCTCTGGATCGGGCCATCACTCAGAGAAGTTTAAAAGAGACTCACTGCTGTTCTTCAGGATCTCCAGAACTTGAATCAGGACTTCAGGTTGGGTCATCTGAACGGAGAAAAAGTCCCAAATGTTATATTACTCCGCATTCATCACACTGTTGTTTTTTTTTCTCATCTGCTTGTTTCGACAGGTCTCGATCACACCTGGTGGTGTGAACGGTCCTGAGTGATGCCATCATACCTGGGGGTGTGAACAGTACAAAGTGATTCTATCACAACTGGAGTGTCTGAACATACTGAGATCTGATCCCATCGTCACATTGAGGAAGCAGCTGCTCAACTGATGTCCTCTGTGTTAATGGACCTACGTATTCCTTCATAGTACCATTTCTTATAGTCAACAGAAATAGATTTTACGAGTTCGCCTGGAACAGGCCTGTATAAACGCAAATGTCAGTCACTGTGAATCCAAAAGTTTGTGCATTATGACTTTGTGACTTATTAAAGTTTTGCAGTAAATGGCTCCGCTGCCTCTCTTTCCTCTCTCGTGCCTGGCTGGAGAGGCGTTTGACTAACTCTACTGACCTGACGGGGAGCAGAAAGTCTGTGTAAGTAAGATAAGCACACTTACAGATGAAGGGTACGTGACATCGATGTTGATATCACTCGTCTTGAAGGCAAATCGGGTCAGACATGAACCATAAAGACGGAGAGCACAAGCTGAAGAGGCAAAGAGATTATTGTAAATATATCACAAGTTTTACATGCTGTAAAGTCACTAACTGCAGTTTCCTTAAAAACGGGAGGAATCAAACAGTGGAGATGTTTGAACCTTCAAGCAGAACTTGAATAAGAAATATTTCTCAAAGCATTTCTCAAAGCAGCGTAAACAACCTGGGAGGTGCTTCTTTATGATCTCCTCCATCGTGGTGACGGCGGCTTTCCGGACCTCGAAGTCCTCCTCTGAGATTCCATGCTGCCTGGCGGTCTCCAGGACAGCCGCGTCCACGGCCCTCAACTGTGCAGCGGAGGGGGGCGGCAAGGCTCGCAGTTCGTTCTCCTCCTGTTTTTCCTGAAACACCAGAAAAGTTTGAAGACTTTGTTACACTTTTCAGGAATAAAAAAAGGAAATATGACACAGGAAGCGCTGAAGCGAAGGGTGACGCTACAAACCATGATGTTCTTCTTGTGTCTCTTCTCCTTGATGTGTTTGTGTGCTCCTTGGATGTTCTCAATATGCACCGAACACAGTTTGCATAAGTATTGGTAGTTGGGGTACTCAGGCGACTGCTGTGGAAACAAACACGGACAAAAGCAGTCAGTCGCTGCAGAGTCACAATGTTTTATATCTAACAAAATCAAATAACAGTTCTGACCAAAGAGGAGACAATGTGTCGTTTCCATCACAACAGCTCTCTGCGCTTCCAACAGAAACAAAAGTAGAAAAGAAAACCACTGAGCTCTAACAGCCGCTGTGTCATGTGACAAACAGCAGTTTGTTTGTTGGTCATGTTGTAGGGAATTTTATGGCTTGTTGCCATGGAGACACAGCTGTTCCTCCAAACACATAGATGAGGTGATCCTCTAATGTCTGTCCATTTATCAAATCTGCTGGTGATTCATGAACTTCTACTAGTCTACTTTTGTTGGATCACTGAACAGAAACACAGACGCTATTCGTCCTCCAGCGTGTTTCCTGTGCATCAGGACCATTTCCTTACTTTCAACAGTCGGTGGATATAATCTCTGTACAGGCGCTCCTCCGCCTGTCGGAGGCCCAGCTGCTGCTCTGTCAGTTGTCCCTCGTCCATGATGGGCCTCCCCTCTGGACGCCCTTCAACAGACTGATGCATCAGGGCTGCAGGTTTCAGCCCTGTTGACAGAAAAAACACAGTTTTACTGCAGATACATTTACTTAAGATCAAATCGTCTCAGGAAAACATTCTGGACCCCACCATGAAATAGTTGCTTTGCTGGTACAACGATGGCGCCCTGCTGCTCTGTGAGGCCTCTCTCACATGTACCGGGCACGGCAGGAGAGCCGGTCTCTCTGTTGGCGGAGGGGCTGCTGTCTGTGGAGAGAGAAAACCTGGAGTCAGGAGCCAGTGCCGGTGAAATAAATGACCAAAATACAAATATGAACCTAATAACCACCCAGCACGTTATGTTTTGCCGGCTGTTAGCAGGATTAAACAAAACCTACCAGGCACTTGGCTGGTTGGAGGGGCGTGGGACGTGCAAAGGAAAGGATTATGTATTTCATTTTGGGGCAGATTCGCTAAACACAAGGACAAACACCATTTATTTCCATGAGGTTTGGTGGAGGTCTTTGATCTCCGAGTGCCCGTCTGTCGACAGGACGACACAAAAACTATCTGCTCCTGGATGGCATACTGTAAAAGATGTGATGACACCTCCGGTCGTTCAAAACAACACAGACACATACGTCGGGTTTGTGGACGAGAGAGAGAGAGACCTCTACTGCATATACTGTGTTGAGTGAAGTGGAGCAGAACGTTTAGTCCACACGGCAGCTGACATTACAAAGATATTCTTTTGCTTCTAACTTTCTCTCAGACTCATCAGGTCACATGTCAGTTTAGAACCAAATCACAGCACAGACGTGGCTGGTGTTGTCAGTTGTGGTTATAAACAGTGAATGTTATCTGTGCAGAACGGTATGCTGGGAAGTGAGTGCAGGTTAACATTAAGTGTTAATGGGACGCGTTCCAGTTCTTATCATATCATCTGGGAAGTGAGTGCAGGTTAACATGGAGTGTTAATGGGACGCGTTCCAGTTCTTATCATATCATCTGGGAAGTGACTGCAGGTTAACTTGGAGTGTTAATGGGACGGGTTCCAGTTCTAATTCATCTCTCAGCAGATATAACTTTATGAAAACATGGAAGCACAGTCCAAATAATTTTACAATCCAGACACATGTGATGATGTCAGTTGGTGTTAATAATAGAGGGATGGAGGTCTGAACTCTGAGTGTTTCTAGTTCATATAAATTATTACATATAACCCAGTACAAGCAGCTCAAACTACAGCCCCTCAAAAGACTGTTACAATAAATCAGCATCTCTGTAAAATAGATTCAAAGGAAATTAAAATCAACATGAAAGGAGTATTTATTGCACTGATTTGGGATTATGCTTCGTTTTACTGAGTAATGCATTGAGTATTTACATCTGAACAGGAGGAGTTACCTGTCTCTCTTCCACACAAACACATCTCATACTAACAGGTGTTATGTCCAAGTCTGCTTCCTCGTCGTTGTTCTTCGTGTTTGGACTTACAGCTAACAGCTAGCTGTTAATTTCCGGTTACCGTTTGTTTGCGGTTTAACTCCTCAGAGATGTCCCTGTGTGTTTGGGGTTTAGAGTCGAGGTGGGTGGAACTCAATTGGCTACACTTCGACACAACACCGGTAACGTCAATTAGCAGGAAGTTAGCTAGACTTTCAAACCAGAAACGGAAATGAATTACTAAGACACCGTTCGAGCAAAATGTCTCTCTTGTGTTATATAAAGGGTTCACGAGGTCTTCCTGGAGACTCTGTTGTCTCCGTAAGCTAACTAGCGTTAGCCACCGTGCCCGGTTATCCTGCTAACGGGAGATAAATAACACTGGCACTCAGTCTCCACAGCAGCTTCGACCTATCAAAGGCAGATTAGTGCGCGTTCACTTACTTTCTAGCTCTAAAGTCGACTTGGGATTATTGTCTAGTTGCCTCCATGGTTCTTTTCTACATGATGTTTTTCAGATCCCACGGCCCTGGTCAAAACAGCAACCATCGACGCCATGTTCGTACATGACCCCGCTGCATTGTGGGAGGGAGCCTCGGTGACGACAGTGGAGAGGGGCGTGTCCCGTGCTACATTCGGTGTCCTTCGGTAACACTGTTTTCATTATTACCTCCTAGAAGCAGGTTATTTTTTTGCCACTCTTGGTTTGTTTTTATGACTGCTAGCAGGATGACGCAAAACTACCAGGCCAATTTTCAGCGATCATTCTGCATAAATTCATTAAAGCAAAGTAACAAACCCGTTTGAAAATGTAAAGAATAGCAGGGGTGTGACCTTAAACGCACTGTCAGTACAGTCTGCATTTTTGTCAATGATCTTTCCTGACATTTCATTAATTTTGGCTGCAACCCAGATTCATCAACGAAGCTTTTATTGTGTAAACGTCGCCCTGGACCGGAAGTGTTTGTCGTTGCGGAGAAGATCCGCTGCTCGGGGCGAAAGTTTCTCCTCTCTGGTGTGTTGGCAGTTTGACTAAAGATGCTCCCCGGGCTGCTCGCCGTGTTTCTGACAGTGTTCAGCCTCGCTGACAGCAAACAGAAAGACTTTTATTCTTTTAAAGTGGTAAACAGCAGAGGGAAGCTGGTTTCGCTGGAGAAATACCGCGGCTCGGTAAGATTGATTAACGCCGTTTATACCGGTGATGTTGCTGCATCCAGTCTCACTCTGCATGTCAAGTTTGCAGGAATGAATGCTGCACTGGGATCTACTTTCTATCTCTTCACACTTTGATCTTAATATAGTACAATAAGAAATAGTGCAGCGGATCAATTTGGCTGCTCGGACGTCCCATCATGAAGCCCCGCTGGCCTACGTGGCAACCAGGCCTGCAGGAGCTTCAAGAAGTTTTCATCCAAACAAGGTGCAGATGACTTGAAGAGTTTTAATCTACCATCAGTAGACTGACACAACTCATCCTCAGATATTATTGATCAGGCTGGACGTGCAGAGCACAGAGTTGTTTGCAGTTTCTGGTTCTCCTTTCTGAAGTCTTTGTTCAACATCACCAGACTGAATGAGAATGGACGTGAATTAATTAGAGCTCATTGATGTAAATGACAAGTGACAGGAAGTACTGAAACATATCCTCTTGTTTGTAGTCCAAAATTGAAACTGTAAACTGAGCCAGAGCAGTCATTTCTTAAGAAAAAGAAGGGAATATTGATTATATTCATACATACACAATAATCATGTAGTGCAAATATACTGTTTGGTGTTTGCAAGATGTTACTGCTGGATTTCTATTCCAGATGAGTAATGTACAGAACTCCAAGGTGGATGATCAGCAGTCTTAGGGAACTCACACTAGAAGAATGCATGTGCTCACTGTTGCTGCTCTCCCGTGCTCTGAAGAAACTCTCTCTCTGATTGGCTGAAGCATGAAGGTGTATTAACCTGCACTAACTCTGTTTCTGTGGCGTCTGTGACCTCGTCACTAACACTTGAGATGAAAAGGTAAAAAACCAGAGCATCACAGCGTCTGACTTCAAGAGGAAACTCAGTTATCTGTATCACAGTTTACGGCCACATGCAATCAATTAAAAGCTTTTTGATCATGTATTACCTTTAAAGGTACAATGTGTAGTTCTCCAAACCAGCAGGGGGCAGCATGACCACTATTGTAAGAAACAAGGTAATGCTAACTTCCTTAGCATGAGCGGGAGGCTGAAACAATTCCAACACTCACCTGATATGGTTTTATCTTATGTGATAGTAAATCAAATATTTTTTCCCTGCTCTGTTGCTCAGATAAAATAAGCAGACGTCGTTGAGCTCTGAAAATCAATCGCTGAGCAGATAGATAATCAGTATTCTGAAATAAACAAGAGCTTGGTCAGTTCGTTCTGCACGCACACTTGCAGCTGACTCTCCAGGTCCTGCAGGTGTCCTTGGTGGTGAACGTGGCCAGCGAGTGCGGCTTCACGGAGGAACATTACAAGGACCTGCAGCAGCTGCAGCGGGACCTCGGGCCGTACCACTTCAATGTGCTGGCATTCCCCTGCAACCAGTTCGGGCAGCAGGAGCCCGGCAGCGACAAGGAGATTGACAGCTTCGTGCGAAGAGTCTATAGCGTCTCCTTCCCACTGTTCAGTAAGATCGCTGTGGTTGGAACCGGAGCCAACAACGTCTATAAGTACCTCGTCGGTGAGTTATGGGACGTATAGAAGAGAACTACTGATAACTAATAAGAACCAACTTGTCCTCGGATCCACATCTGATGATGATTTCTTCCTAAATGCAGTTAGGAAACATGTTTCTGCTATAACTTAAACCAATTTAAGATGAAATAAGTTTTAAGTGTCTGAAATGAGGAAACTGAAAAACTCTGTTTCCTCTCTCACTCCCTGCAGAGGCGTCTGGAAAGGAGCCTGACTGGAATTTCTGGAAGTATCTCATCGATGTAGATGGAAAAGTGGTGAACGCATGGGGGCCAAAGGTTCCTGTCAAAGATATCCGACCCAAAGTAGCTGAAATGGTGCGTCGGATCATCTTAAAGAAGAAAGAGGAGCTTTAACCTGAAGCTATTAGCTTTACGTCCCAGACTGACAGCAGACTGAAGCACTGATCAAACGTTTCCTACCAGCTGTGATGCAGACGCACGTTCATGCCAAACAACTCCAGTTTCTCCTTTTTATGCCTATGACCAGTTTTCTATTCATTCTGATTTGTGGAATAAAGTTAATGTGATGACGACATGAACTGGAGTTTTTCATGAAGTGAATCTGTGGACGTGACAGAGTGAGGCGGCAGTGACAGATAAAGAACAGGGACCTCCTCAGACGGGAGTTCATATTCAAAGTGTCGAAATGAGGAATGAATTCAAGATATCTGTGAACTCATTCTGTATCACTGTGAAACAATTAGAGATTCACACATTTACCTTTCAGTTTAGATAAAAAGGTGCAGCCACAGAAGGTTTAACGATCTTGAATATTTAATTCTAAAGAATTGTTAACCTGCATTTTATCAAATGTGCAATGGAGTGACTGGATCACCTGAAACGTGTCACATTCTTTATCAGAGAAAGGAATGAAATTAAACTGGAAGGACTTTTAATTAGTGAAATTATTTTCCTTATTCGAAGCAGAATCAGAGCAAAAAGTGTCATTAAGATAAAAGTGTTCGTCCTCTTTTTGCTCTCAGAGTAATGAAATACTTTAAACTCTCCTGCTGTAATCACCATCATCATCTGCTATCGTGTTCATGTCATCGTGTGCAACATCCGACCCACTCCCAGTTTAACAGTTCTGTGTTTATATTCAGAACAAAAACATAAGAGCATTCAGTTGGAAGCAGAATTCCTTTATTTAGGTTGTTTTTTACCCAGTTGTCATCATCAACATATGAAAGAAAAGTAAATACGTTAATAAATAAAGAACATGTACATTGAACTCATCAGTTTCCTCTCTCACTTACATTCACTTTAGACGTTTTAACTGTACACTGACAATACAAAGTGCATTAAAGCTTTGGTTCTCCCACCTCTGTGTTAATGTGTCTATTACATGGCTACCAAAGCTTCACCCCCCCAACCCCAGGAAACCTCTCCAGGTGGCCTCGCAGGTTCCCGGGATGTTTTAATAGAGGCTGTAGATCAGGAGTGCCAGCAGGAGGGTGATCGAACCCATTTGGATCCTGCAGGCGTCACTTCCTGCGCAGGCTAGTCTTTGGGTGGTGGTTTGGGCAGCGGGAGCTGCTGTTGTCGCTGATCTTGTGGTACAAAAGTCGGTCCCACAACAATTCGTTCCACCGGGGACTTTCCCAAGAGTTTCCATGAACGGTATTTCACCCAGACCGTTGGTGGCCACGCACAAGTTCCTGGACGCACAGCCGAGGACGGAGGTTGTGCCGGACGTTGTCGTCACTGCGGAGGACAAGATACAGGTGATAAAGGTGACTGAAGGTGATAAAGAGCCGGCTGAAACAACGTATTTCATTAAAGGTCAAAGCCAATCTGATCTAAGGTCGGTTTGGTGTTTTTAAATTGATACAGGATGTTATTGAAGCCGTCTTTATCACGAGCAGGTTAAGCAATGTGGTCCAGGGATTATCATCCGATGAAACGCCCGCAAATCTGGGCCTGTCACAATATGAGACAGGAGGGTGTTTCCTGCAGCTATTATCCTACGAAATCTCCTTTTTGTGTTTGACATGACGGGAAACCTGTTCCACAAAGAGGAATCATCATGAAGGGCGGAACAGTGACTGACAGCTTGATAGAGAGATGATGATGATGATGATGATGATGATGATGATGATGATGATGCACCCAGCGGACCGACGGGTCACTGGGATCGACACACACACGACCAGGACGGATCTTTAAACCACATTATAAACCACAGACTGTATTCAAAGACCGGCGGAAATGTAGTTAAACATGTCAGATATGTGAGCTGTCCTAAAGTATTAACCTCTTAGATGAAGACAAACTTGTTGGATCAGTATAAAAACACTGTGTGAAGTTAGTTCCACATCAAATTATTTTGGGGATCATTAGAGAACATTTTGTAGAATAAATAAAGTAAAGACTCACCATTCGCTTGAATGCACGCGTCCTCTGCTCCCAGACATTGTAAGGTGGTGGTGCACTGGGTGGAGGTGGAGCTGTCACACGTCTCACACTTGATGGTGTTCGTGTTCTGAACAAGGGGGACTGACAAGGAGAAGGACGTTTATTTAAGGAACTTTGGAGTGAATTGAACACATGTTGAGATATCCGGTGAATAACGTCTTCATCCGTACTAGGTAAGGTGACGGAGTTGCAGTCATCGGTGTCGCAGCACACGGCGGTGGCCTCGATCGCCCGGTAGCCCAGGTTGGCTGAGTACGAGTGGAAGCCGCCCAGCGGACAAAGGGCGGCGGCCGCGCACGACTTCGTCCTGACTTCCGATTCGGTTCCAGATGAAGTTGCTGGAAAAAAACACAATCAAAGTTTGAAAGTTGACAGAAACTTTTGCAGCGACACTGAAACGTTTCAGAAGATAAGAAGAAGTCAAACCTCGGATCGAAGCTGATATACACATGGTCTCTGATGAGCAGGTCTGTGAGGTGGAGGTGGAGCAGGCGGCGTCCGTGCACGTCAAACAGGTCAACGCTCCTCCTGCAGCGGGGAAGGCGTCACATATTATTACATTATACATCTCAAGCTTTACTTAAGAGTACTAATACACAGATAGATGAATAGACTCTTTATTGATCCCAAATTACTGTGTCACAGCAGCATAACATTGCACAAGACAGTAACACACACACAGACTCACACACAGACTCACACACACACAAACTGTCAACGGCAGAAGAAATATGAATACAAATATGTACAAATACAATATATACATATATATATAAGAATAGAGTGAAACATTTAGCACATCCTAAAGAATATATGATAAATAAATGAATATCTTAACCATTCACTGAGAATATATATATATCATGAATATATAAACATATATATATTATATGAATATGATTTGCAAATGTTATTTAATTGTTATTTAAATGTTAAAGTAAAATTACAGGAACATGTACTGAGTTCTGTTCTTTGATACATAGAAGAACGAGGAGGCTGATGTTTAAAGTCAATATCATGTCGCTGTTATTTGATGAACACTAACGTCGTCGTCTGCGTTTCAACTGATTCCACACAATAATACAAATCAACCGCAGAATCAAACCAGTTCATAGAAAGAAGCGTGGAATGAAGAGTTCCGGTGATTTAACATCATTCACATAAGTTCATTAATAAATCAAAACGTCTGTGGACGATCACGAAGCTGCCGGGAAACAAACACATCCGACTCTAGTTGTAATATAATTAATATAATCTACATAGACTTGGCTTGTTGTGTGTCTCTGATGTAACATGTGAAGGTTCCTTCTGAGGATCAGTAAAGTCAAATGTGATTTTAAACCAATAACAACCCCTCTGGTTAGATATTAAAATTCTCTCTAAATATCAGTCGTGGTCAAGTGAACAGCTTGTGTGCGGTGGAGCTACCTGTGTGGCAAAGAGCCCAGGTGAGAGTCAGCGAGAGCAGCAGCTTCATCATGGCGAGCGGGTGAACAGCTGGAAGATCCTGGATTGTGATGTGACTTCTTGTCCGCGATGCCGCACTTTATATAACCTGCAGCCGTTTCGATTTATGACCCAAGGCTACGTACAAAACCAGCAGGGCTGGATGAGTTCCAATCCAGACATTCACTCCCTCTGTTGTTGAACTCGAGGACACACCTTCACACACCCGTTTTAAAAACAGACCCAGCAGGTGACTTTATTCTAAAACTGTACTCCAGCAGCAGGATGTTATTGACCCTGGTCATCCTATTATAGAAACATATCTCTGAATTCATCTGTTATCATATCGAAATCAGCTGCAGGGCCTCTGACGAGCTCGGATTCAGTCACTCAAGTCAACAAAGTAAAACCAACAAGTTGACGTCACAATGCCGGAGGAATCACGTCAGCCTGGTGAACAACATTTTCAGATGACAGAAAAGAATTTGTTCATCGCAGGTTTGGCGCTGAATCATCGTGTGATGACGTGACGGGCGGTGGTACAAAGTGTTCAGATATTCTGTTATATTATACTCAGTTAAAGGAGCGAGCATGACCCCTCCCACTGGTTGAATGACTTTGGTCAGTTAACACTGAACTTCAGACAGCTGATGAAAGTGAACGAATTATTAGATCCAGGAAAGAATTGTCGAAGGAAATAATACAAATGGTCCAAACAGAACCTTCATGCAGTAAATGTACACTCGCTATGACAGAAGAATTCTGTTTCTTCTCTTCTAAAGTCCCATTCATCTCCCAGGCTGAAGGCAAACAAAACCACAAGCTGGTTAATGTTGTGACAACATTTGAAACCACATCATCTTTCAGGAGTGTCACTTCTGCTTTGCTTCCAGGTCAGTTAACTGGGCCAAGTTGTCAACTCTGCAAATTCAAAGATGAATGCATTAGAGTTCTTTAACCGTGCTCACAGACTGACTGACGAGTAGAAATGTGACAGTGATATTCTTTGTGTTCCTCTCAGTAGGACAACAGGAGGTTGTTCTGCCTGGACAGGTTACAAACTTTACCTTGTGTGTTCTTCGTGAAGCACCAACCCAACACTGAGTATCTTGTACCACCAATTTCACAGTATGCGTACAAGCAGAATACGTGGTTCCGTTTCAGAGCGCCTTGTAAAGAACATGATGAACACTGTGGCCCCCCTGTGTGTGCAGCTGCAGGTCAACCTCTCTTGCAGTCAACAGTGATCCAAACCTCAAAGACAAACAAACGTCATGTGATAAAAATACCTGCCAAAGAAAATGTTCCCGAAGGAGCTGCGGAATATGACTGGTTGTGATGTGACATCAGGACAGGGAGCGCCTGCACAGCTGGTTCTGGACGCGTTGGCACCTTCGACCGCTGCTGTTGTCGTAGTATCAAGGAAAGTATGAAGAAGCAACAGCCGTCTCTGTAATGTGTCTCCTGCAACAGATCCTCCAACATAGTTGATCACACAAGTCGTTTCCCTGCATCTACGTTACAAATCTAACTATAACAGTCAAATAGTTGATTGACAACATGAAGTGAAAACCCACAGGATGATTGGATTCAGTCCAACATTGTCGCAGAAACATGCCAACTGCTGACTTTCAGGTCGGTCCACATTTTATAATCTGATGTTGATTGTCATTCAATTAAACCTTAATTATAATGCTTGTCGTGTAAACTTTGGGCATGCATTATACAAGAGAACCAAGAAGAGCCAGACTGAGCCAGACTCCAGATCTACTGGACAGACCTTCGTGAACTCTTCCCATTAACGATCCCCATCAAATATTATAAGCAGACAAGAGAACGGACTTCGCTAAAACTTTTGGAACAATAAAGCTACGGACAGTAACCGGAATCGGGGCCTGGTTTAATGTGAATCTGTTCACATCAGGACGAGCAACAGAGCAACCGCTCTGGTCGTCGTGAGAGTTGCGCATGTGCAAACTCGATAAGTCTAAACCAACAAACATGATCTTTTCTCACGATAAACATTCGCTTTTTGCGTGGAAACCCAACCACACCTCAACCATAGTGTTAATACGATATGAAATACAACTGTGGAAATCTCAAGCATTGTATTGAAACATGTTTGACACTTGAACTTGTTTTTTATTTAGCAGCAGCGATGGACAACTGAGTAGCCGATGAGAGTGAGCTGCCCGCTCTGTGTCGCCGGGCCTGAGTGCAGTCAGACAATTAACCAGTGGACAAAGTGCAGAGGATGGCGAGTCGGCAGCACCAGACTTCCTACGGCTTCAGGTAAAGAGTCATAAAACAGAACCGACGTGTCAAGTTCACCCCAGAGTGTCTAATTAATGGCTGCATGTTGTCTAACGGGCCCTTTTCACAGTCTGTATGAGCAGGGCGAACACCAGAGTGATTAATCACATTCATTGTCAGCCTGTGGGACCTGTTCCACGTAGGTGTTGGCACAATATCGCTGCAATGCTCGTTATCCATGCTGGCTCACTGGAATGTGTGTGAAAGATGGATGACAGCACAGGTGTGTTTTTATTACTCGTCGTGTTGGAATGTGGTTGGAATCTAAAGGGAGGATTCTGAGGCCGGTAACAGAGATGACAATTAACTTGATATAATTAGAGACACTCGTCACAAACTTACAAAACACAAGTTACAGGTGCAGTTAAGGTTTCTCACTTAATGGAGGACGTTAGTCTGGCAGGTTCACCAGAAACTCTTCTATTTCTCTGCAAACCCGGTTCCTGTTTCTCTCTTTAATTTTCTCCAGAATTCTGATGCTGTTTCCACGGTACACAGACGGATGCTGTATCGCCGCCGCCCGCATGTGATATTCTATCGACTTGTAGTTCTGCTTTTGAAAGAAGTGAACATATTTTGCATAGCTGTTGTACAGCATCTGTCTGTCTTCAGGTTCCTGATCACCCTCCAGCAGTTCCTCATATATCTGGTCCCCTTTTGCTTGGCTGTGATTTGACTCCGCATATATGCTTGCGAGAGACATTCTTCTTTTGAGTGAAGATTGAGGGTAAAGAGGGATCACTTCCCTGTAGAGGCTGATTGCTCTGTCTATCACGCTTTGCTCCAGGGGAGTGTCCCTGTGGGAAAGGATTCGCCATTTGTAGCAGATTGCAGCGCATCTCTTCAGATAGCGTTCATCTGGACGTCTTCCCAAAACCTCCTCTGCTAAATCAATAGCCTCATCCATCGATACATAGATTCTGTAAAGCCTTAGTAAAGGTTTGAAACCGCTGTAGCTGCTGACGGGCTTTCTTAAAATCCTTCTGCCCAGCTCCCGTGCCTCATCTTCAGTTGTTCTTCCTCTCTTAGCACTTGCCTCGAGGTAAAGGGCAGCAAGGTATAGGTTCTCTGGATCGTGTTCCTTGGCGATTTTCATTTTCTGCAGGATGTCCGTCCCCAGTCCTTTGATGATGCGTTGTCTGTAAGCGCTCACTAGAGCTAAGACGTGGCTCGTGTGCCACTCCACCATGTCCGGCTGCATCCTGATGGCTCTCTGGAAATATTCTGCAGCCAGGAGCTTTTTGTTGGTGCCGAACTTCATCAGGGTCCAGGCTTTTTCAGCACAGATCTCCGGGTGGAGCTGGTCCTCTGATGGAGATGGGTATTCGTCGAGCAGGGCATTGACCTTCGACAGCCAAGCTTTACTTTCAGCTTGCTCTCCAAGGCTGTGGTGCAGCCAAGCCAGGTTGCCGTAGTTCACCACCAGCCAGGGACCCTCATCTGAGACGGTGTTTCTCATCTGGCGAAAGGCCTCTGCAGCCCTGCCGAGGAAACGCAGGGCGTCTTCAGTGTCGCCCAGCCAGTAGTGAATGTACCCCTGCAGGTTGTAGATGTGGCCCAGCCAGCTGTATCCCTCCTCTGTGCCGATGTCCTCCAGCTTGTCCCTGAGACGGAAAAGATTGGACCTGCCATGGTGCAGATCCCAGGTGAAGTGGCACTGCAGGGTCTCCAGTTTCCCCTCCAGCGTCGTCGGACTCTGAGCGGCGCTGAAGGAGAACAAAAACATCCCAGGTCACATGTACAGATGCCCTGTGAGGCAGGTTTTGATACTCATCCTCTCATGTGGAGGGAGGAAGGCAAGAAGATAAATGAGGGAGGGATTAATGACGGCTGATTTTTATGGTGAAGGATCTGTCTGTAGGACAGGATCATGGACTCTAACACAGGAAATATACTTTTACATTATAAGAATAGCTAACCAAAACCCTGAAGGTGCTGATTCATTCAAATAGCCAATCATCTTTTTTTACTTTGGATTTGTCGGTTTCAATCTCCTGAATGTCTTTTACATTTCAGTCAGAAAAATACACCAGAATGCAGGAAACAGAAGAATGAATTAAGATTGTTAGAACTACACTCAACCGTTAACTGTTTCTCTTTTCATTTTATTTAAACCGACATCCGTAGTCGAATGTCCGGGTTCAGTAGAAACAGCATGAAGAACAGACCGGAGTGGAGATGAGAGGAGCGGAGGAATGGACAGAAAGCAGCGTGAATTCATAAAGTGTCAGATAAAAGCAGTGCAGGTGAGCAGAAATATGAAACGTAGGAGACACTCACCTCATCATACAGCTGTCAGCGGGACTCAGTCCCGTTCCGATGGTGTTCTTCTCTTCATGTGAGGAGCTGCTGTGGGTGCGGCGCCGTAAAATCAGTAATGTTCAACTTTTATTGTGCTGAATAGATGTGATGAAGACTGTCCGTGGACTCGCTGGACCTGCAGCCACGTCACGACGCAGATCTGCAGCTCCGATGTCGTCACTTTGACTCATCAAAAGATAAAATGTCGACTTTGTCTCCTCAAAGGTGCAAAGACAGTAAACAGCTTGAACTTTTTATTCAAAGGTTAAAGGGTTAATGCGAACCGGAGCTAAAGATGTTGCAGCTGTTACTCAAAGAGTTAGTCTCTTTCAGTCTGTAGCTCATCACCTGGCAGCGGCTGCCAAGTTGGAACAATATGCAAGACCAGTGATTGTGACTGCAGGGGAGCGTTTACTTAAATCAACTGGCGAACTGAGAGTTCCTTCTAACTGGGTTCAAACATCTACAGAACTTCCTGCAGATGTTTGGTATTTAATTAGGTTTTACGCTGTTCACCGTCTAATAAAGAAGCTAAGAGGAGACATGTTCATCCACAATGTTATAAGCCCTGCTAAAGTTCCACTTACACAACTTAAACAGTTTATTCAGGAGTTAGATGAGGAATCCTTTGAGTGTTGGTGATTGAGTTTTCACTGGAAGTTCTTTAGATAAGTTCACTGATAGTTGAGTGTTTGATGATCAAGCGCTGCTATTGTACGACTCTCAGGACTTACTTCCACTCCTACTACTGACTTACTACTAGTAACTTACTAGTATTTACATATCTCCATTTATATTGATGAAAATGTTGTTCATGAGAATTGGAGGACGGCCTGAAAACATAAAGAAAGGATCCCAGTAAAGCTTCACAGAGACAGATTTATTATTAAACAGTCCACCATCACGATGACGCTGCAAAACCTGAACAAAATACAAGAGGCGAGCACGGAGACACAGAATCACTCTCCAGAAGCAGAAGGTCACTTTCATTTCTTTCACTCTTCTGTAGATCACATGTGTTCAGTCCTGCAGAGTTTCTTTTTTTTTTAGCAAACATAGAAACAATACAGATGTGGTGCAGCCACATCTGTCAATCACCTTGAACAGCTGGGAGTCTTTAATGACACGTGTTGAAGACATTTCAACGGCTGTGAATGGGCTCCGCTCTCTGCTCAAAATTTGGATTTCTGTACACGATAAAACCAAAACTGACCGACTGCTTCACTTTCCAAAACAAAAAGCTCAAAGTGAGCTGGCATAAGCACATTTAGTTTCTACTGGTAATTAATTTAATGACCTTTGACCCCACTAACCCTTCACACAAAAGCAGGTGTTTGCGTCAGTTTTAAAAAAAAGGAGAATGTGGACCCTGTTGCAAACGTTCTGACCAAGTTGAACTTTTTTTTTACTAGAACAGTTTTGCTAGGTCACAGCCTGAAAACAACAGAGCTACAGAAACAACTAAATATGCCCCCCCCCCAAAAAAAAAAAAACCTCTACTTGTGTCCCTTGCTGGTCTTGAAGGACACTTGGAGAACTTTGTCTCCCAGCCGGTACCCGTTGAGATTGTGGATGGCCATGGCCGCCTCCTCGTAGTTGGTCATAGTGACGAAGCCGAAACCTTTACACTTGTTGGTGTTGAAGTCTCGGATCACCTTCACATTGACGACGGCGCCAAAAGGCCCGAACATCTGCCACAGCATGGCCTCGTCTGCGTCCTGACCCAGGTTGTAGATGAAGATACACCAACCTGCAGACGAGTTCCCCGAGACGCTGCCGCCTCCGCCCATGTGGTCAACGCTCATTGGAGAGAATCTATAGGAAGAAACAGGAAGTTTATAATCAGATTACTCTTCAAGCAGCCAATAACCTGAGACATCTGGTTTGTCAGAAGGTGGATAAGTAATCTGATTACTCTACCTGAACCTCTGCGCCTGGTGATGGACAGGTCCCCCAAAGCGCCGTGATTGGCCGTGGTACATCTGTGACATCACCTGAGAGTTCCTGGCCTGATTAGGATTGGCAGCAAACTTGACTGTGATTGGCTCAGCGCTGCCGGGAGGCGTGTGCCCGTTGAGATGTTTAACGGCGTCTTCAGCCTCCGACCTCTTGTCGAATCGGATGAAGGCCACGCCCCTTGACAGACCTACAGAGCCCATGGAAAATGAAGCAACAATGTTACACAATTGAGTTATTGGACCTGCTGTGTTGTCAATGAGCCTGCGAGGGGTTTTACCGGAGGCCTGGTCCACCAGCACCCTGGAGTTGATGATGTGTCCGTAGCGAGTGAACATGTCCTCTAGGTCCGGCTGACTCAGCGTCCTCGGCAGACCGCTGATGTACAGATTAGCATCCTTGATCATGTCGGAGCTCGGCCTTGCAAACGAAACCTGCACGGAGGCAACAGGAATTGTCTCAGTTCACCATCACAAACTCCAATAAACAAAATCAATTAAAGAACACAGAAAAAAACAAATACAGTTACATCAAATATTTAAAAAAAAAATCCAGCAATTCTTTAAATATTTGTTTAAAGGTTCAATTAAAAAAAAAAAAAAAAATCTCTTCAAAACAACAAGTTCTCCAGATTTGTCACATAAAATGAACAAAAAGACAAAATAAATGCCTCCAAACAGATCCTGGGGCACATCTGTCAAAATAAAAGCTTCACACGATGTCTCACTGATCTGAAGAAAGTCGCAGATTCAGTGTTGACATGTGCTGGATATTTGACCACGCCACAAACAAATAAACAACATAACAGCAGATTTGGAAAAATTTCCTCGATCCATCCAACTGTTAGAAGGACAGAGCGCCGGCGGCTACTTGGAGAACATAACACATCTATCAGTGGAGACAGAAAATCAAAGAGCACCTTTGGCACATTACCTTGATAGTTTTAGACTGTAGCCTCAGGCCATTGAGGGTACTGATAGCCCTCTCTGCATCATTAGGGTTAACAAAGTTAACAAAGCCGTAACCTAAACTGTGGCCTAGAGAAACACAAAGGAAAACAACAAAATAAAATAACAAAACTGTGCGTTACAGCTGCCACACATTCTGAGGTCAAAATGAACACATGAAATCAAGAGCAGAAAACTGAACAGTGTTGGAAGATGAAGTTCTTTATAAAAAGAACCAAGAAAACTGTCAGATTACTGACAGGCTGACTGATTCCTCACAGCAGCTTCAGCCATCACCGCGGCAACGCTCATCTGTTTACAAGATCCAAGGTCACCAGACTTCACGTTTCCTAATGCTACTTTGTAACTAAAGAGGCAGCCGTGAGCGGCTGCACCTCCTCTCTTCTGTCTCGATTGTTAACTCTCAACGGTCCAGACGGTCGGTCCTGACCATCCACTCTACGGAGTAAATTGAGTTCAGGCGCAGTGATCTCGTTATTTTGGGTGCTTTCCAAAGCTTGTTTGTGTGTTGGAACGTAGATTGACCGGTAAATTGAGAGTTTCCCCCTCCTGCACACGCAGAGGGAGTAAGCTTTGTTTCTTTCTTACATTAAGTAGTAGTAAATGTTAAATGGTGGTTACCCAAATTTCCGGTGATATGTCCTGCTGTTGATTCGGAGTGTGGAATATGAAACGCTAACTTGTTTATCTCGGGTACCAATTTTACCCCTGTAAGATGACGAACTGTTCTAACCCACTGATGGCATTGGCCACTTGGTGGCGCTGTAAGGATGCAAAGGGCAGACAAATTTGTGTGACACTGTGAGGAAACATTCAGCTCTCAGAACAAAACATCACCGTCTTCATACATTCATAATTATACATTTACAAACATTTTCATAAACCTGGAAAATAAAATAAAACAGGTGAAAACATTTCAACTCTCTGCTTGAAAATAAGAATCAAACAGTTTAATGTTTCAGATGTTGACTAATAAAAATGGCCATGTGACGCACGTACAGAGAAAATAAAAAGCAGAAAATCTCAGAAATTGTTCTATTTGCAGCAGCCTGTAAAGAGTTTGTAAAGGACGAGTTCACTGTTTCAAATCTTTCAGTTTTCCATAGAAACATTACAATATAAAAAGGTTCTTAAGAGCACTTTAAGAAAATAGTTCCTTATTATAGATGCTTTAAATGTCCATTGTGAGTCGGACAACTCTGCAACTTTACGCCAAAAGTAATTGATAAATTTCATGAGATCTCCCCAGAGGTTGGTGTTTACTCATGTTCGGAGCAATCCAGATCAAATTCAGGATACGGGAGCGTTAGAGTGAAACCAGTTTGGGGGTTCATATTGACACCAATATGCTGTGGTAAGAACGACTTAGAAAGTAATGAACTTGTCCTTTAATTTCTCTGGTTTTATGAGACCACAGGGAGCTGGCCTGTAAATCGACGAGCAGGAAGGATGTCACATCAGCGTGATGAAACTGATCACAAGGTCCAAGAACATTCATGGACCTTCCAGACGATTAACGTTAACATGAGATCTAACGATGTGAAGATCCATATGGATTTACTGTTACCATCAAGTACCTGCGCAACACTTGCACAGGCTGTGGTCATTAAACCTGGTGTAAAACAAAAAAAATAATTATAACAGCAGAGCACAAAAGAAAATCACAGAAATGTCCTTTAAGACAAAAAAAGAAAAAAAGCATCCATTTAAAATAAAAACATTTCAGCTAGAAACAAAAAAACAGCTGCTGGAGGGAGAAAGTACACTGGAAATACTGCAATACTCTTTGAACACTCTCCACTGCTGCTGCTACCAGTACTAATAATACAAATACTGCAGCTAGTTATAACCAGAACTACAACTGCTAGCATGAATACTACCAGACGTGGTTCTTAATATGTCACGCAGGAATAGCAGAACTATGAAACTGACTTGTATTTAATAAGTACTTTTCACTGTATTGTAGTAATGTTGTGTTTCTGAACCAGAGCCTTGTAGTACTTCCACTCATGCATAATACAGCTTGATAGCAGTAGCGCTACCAGAGTAGACTGCCTCGACTTAACCGCTTGTCTAACCAGACGTCGTCATGGTGATTTGGAGGGGGCATCGACCTCTACAGAGACAGGAAACGCTCTCTGCAGGTTTCTACACATGCAAGTGAGCGGATGAGGATTTTTCTATTTTTCAGTGATGACATCATTGTTATATCGCAGCAGTCTGACCGAGGTGGTGCTGACCACCTGGACGGGACCAGGCCCAAAAGGAAGACCCTGCCACCGCCATTAAAGTCAACAAAAGTGTGCTTACGTCGGGGTATAGAGTTGTGGTACAAGTATTCGTATCAATACTACAGTAGCACTGGAAGGGGGGGTTACCTGCTACTTTGTCCCTGATCAGCTTCGCGGACTCGACGTCGCCCACGCTACTGAACAGGCTGCGCAGTTCGTCCTGGCTCATGCTCTGCGGCAGGTAGTTGACAATCAGGTTTGTTCTGGCGTCCTCGTCTTCCATCATTTGTTCGGCGTAACCGTTATCATACAGCTCCTACAATCACACATGTCAAGGGGGCCTTTAAGGTTAAGTAGACACACACAAAAAAAAGTTTTTCAGTGTAACTTCATCAGTCTAACTTTATAACTTATCTTGGCCATCACAAGGAAGAACACAAAACATACTGAGTCTTGTTTTTCGGAACCAGACTATCCTGATCTTTCATCATGTGATACAAGCTCCACCTGGCTGTGATGAGCGCTTTGTGTAAATATAACTGGACGACGGGACATGAGTGTGGATGTTAAAAGATTCTCTCGAGCTCTGAGGGTTAAACGGAAGCAGTCACCTTTACAGCGACAGCTCCTTTGCCAACATGCTGACCGTCTCTGACATCATTCTGAGACGTCTGTACCTCACACACCTGAAACACACACACATACACAGGATTACCACTGCGGCCCCCACTGGCACAAGAGGGAACACTGCTTACACTGTTACCAAGGAAACTATTATCTGATGAAGAAAACACACACATTAATCCACCTTCATGATTTATGAATATATCTAATCAAATGCTTATTGATCTGATCAGGAAGTTATCAACCGACTCACCTTAAGGTACCTGATGTGTCCTCGTCTTAGCGCCATAGAGATGACTCAGGTGGTTTCCTGTGTCTGTAACAAACCAGCAACAAGCTTCCCATTAATGCAGTGTCTCAACTGACTTTTCATGATTGATCAGAACTGACCCATTCATCACTGGCCTTCTCAAGCTGCCTGTCAACATTAAAGCTCCAAGTTGCAACAGCATGTCATCTCTAATTAAACGCAATTTAGTATTTGGCAATATTTACCATTAGGGTACAATATTTACTTGTTGAAATGAACATAGTATTGCATGTTTAGTTCATAAACACGACATGACATAAAACAGTCATCCTATTTATTTCTTTATCAAAATCAACATCAAAAGTTACTGACAAATGTGTGATCGACTGTATTGATTGGTGAGCGATAAGGGCCCGTGTGCCACACACACACACACACACACTCCTTCTGTGCTAGTGAGGAGATGGAGGTCGAAATTCATGCAGAAGATAGGTTTAATTATGCAAGTTCCAAGTAAGTTCACTGCAGATATAAATAATTTGAGTTCAGCAATTTGTGTCTATCATTACACTACTGTAACTATACTTCAATCAAATGAGTTGTTTTTTTTTATATTGGCATTTTCATCGGCCTCCTTGCTCTCAAATCATCGGTATCTGCAACTGAAAGGCCCGTATCGGTCGACCACTGACGTGACAGCATGAGCATATCATCAAAAGACTGGTTGTGGTTCACCTCGCCTTTACCGGAACCCAAACACTTCTCTCAGTTATCGTTACACATACAAATCACGGGTAATTCCAACCACAACTACGATGGTCTTTAGTAACATTAGATGGGGGAACTGAATTCCACATGGGATCATTTGAACCGTAACCCAGCTCCGAAAGAGCACATGCGGTTTCAGATAGCTGACTTAGATACGAGACGACGTGAGAGTGCAGCTTTGTGCTGACTTTGTGTAAAATGATATGTAATGTGACGATACTACGCAAACTATTAGCTAACTTGATGTTAGCCGCCCGTTAGCCCGCAGCTTAAACAAAGAGGCTAACGGCGGGAGCTAATGTTGCTAACACAGTCAATAATCACATTTCTTACCTTTAGCTTTGACAAACAACTCCGTCACCTACTGGACTCTCTCATATAACGATCTGCAAACGGTTATTGTAATAGTGCTAAGCTAAAACACAGAGTTTAAAAACGGCGTGTCCACAACTGGTAGTTAGCCGTTCACCGCGCTGCACAGTAGAAAACTCGGGCGCTAAACGAAATATCGCGTTAACCAGCAATTCTTCTTCATTGGATTTTCACATAACCAGAGCACAAGCGAACTACCGCCACCTTCCGGACTGTAATAAGAAAACAACTTCTCCAAAATTTCTCCATGTGGGGGTCGAACTAGACCGTAGTGACCAAAATAATTGCAAATGGTTCAATATTTAGCGAACAAAATGCAGTATGTGATTGTTATTATCAGTGTCTGATAAAAAGTAAACTATTTTGTTTAAGTTTAAGTTCTTTCCTCTCTGTATTAACGTCAGTGTTCAATGTTGAGCGGAGGGCACACATGTCTCATTGAATAACTAACATTACAATCACTGTTCATTACCAGCACTTATCTACACACATCTCCTAATCGTTTTAGTGTGTTATTGAGTGTTTGTTCATGTTGTGTTCCTGGCGCGGCCGTATACCGCTAATGATGCTTATAGCTTTGTAATACACTCGCCATTCGTCTATAACAGTGGATTCTTGAAACAGAATTCTTGTTCAGGAAAAAGTTGATTGTTTTTATTTTCTCCTAATTGACAGTTAATAGTAATACCAGTGATTACTGATTAATGAAATGGTGTCTGCAAGCATGAACATCGGTAACAGCTGGTCTGCCGGGGTCGTGTCGTGTTTACATCCATGTGAAGCATGTTGCTCACTTAATATCTTCTCTTCATTTTCTCCCAATCCTCCTAAGTTAGACCATGAAAGCTTCGGGAAGTCCGCCGTCTCATTTTGTTTTTTCTAATCTTTGAGATAACTCTGTTTCTCTAACTTCCTGCACTCGGGCGGAGGGCTACTATACACACACGCTGGTGACTTCCTCTGGAGACAACACACGTGGTAATCTGTAGGATCAGGGTTCCTTCTATGATGCTCTCAGACACTGATAATAACAGTCCGGCCCGTCACATATAGAATTAACATTTTTAATTTACGGATTCTTGAATAAATTTACGTCGCAGTCATTTTACAAAAATCGACTCTAAAGTTCTCACTAATGACTCGACCGATTCCAATATGTTTGGTCCCTTTGAGTCATCGAACCTCAAAAGTCTAGTTTTAAAAACACTGGATTTTTTCTGTAACTGGATGGAGGGTAAATTATATCTATTAACTGGACAGCTTCTTGTAAAATTACATCTGCTTACCTTTTTACAGTGTTTAGGATTTCTTATCTCGATGTATATGCTGCGCGCGCACATGTAAGTGTTATCGTCTGTCTCTGTCTGGGTGACGTCACCGGATTTTTTTCGCGTTGCGGAAGCCGCAGCTGCATGTAAACAAAGCCCCAGAAACGTCTCGTTCAGTCAGTAAAAAAGTGAATAAAGTTGTTCAAACGGATCCGGTGCGGCCGATCGATGTGATGGAGCTGAGCTCGGACTGAACCAGAACCAGCAACATGTCCATGGAAGACCCGTTCTTCGTCGTCAAAGGGTCAGAATTGTTCACACGAAGCTAATGCTAGTGTTAGCTTGACGAGCGATGGGAGCTACCTGCTAACCAGTTAACCCACAGAGACAGAAACCAGTTTAAATCCCAGGTGTATGTAAAAAGAAAGATTTACCGCTAGCTAATTGGTGTGCTGACATTAGCTCTCGTTAGCTCTCGTCAGAGTTAGCCTTTTAGCATGCAGTTGCGATATTAGCACACTGTTCCTTTCAGTTTACTTGCATGGTCTTTCTTAGGGACGTAGTCTGAAGTGTAAATGTCTGTTGTTAATCTATTTCCAAAGATTTTTTTGAGTGATGATCAAAAAATGTCAATATTGTGATCCGAGAAAAATCTTGTACCAAATATAGAAACTTAGTTGAACAGGCTTATACATACGTTTAACACACTACTACTGAGTTAGTTTGTTAATATATTATTAAGGATGAAGTCCCTGTCGATGATGACTCGCAGGGTTTTTGACACTTACAAGTTTTATCTCTTCGAGAATCAACAACGATCAGTGTAATTTAAAGAGTTGCTACATTACTAATGTGTGTATTTTTATGTAAATAACAAATGATTGGATGCAGCAGCTCAGAGCTTCCTTCACAGACGGAGTCATTATGTTGGATGTTTGTGTTTTAACAGTGAGGTGCAGAAGGCTGTGAATGCAGCTCAGAGCCTCCATCACAGATGGAGCGAGTTGCTGCAGGAGGGGGGAGGAGCCTCCAAGGAGGAAATGGACTGGACGACCAATGAGCTGAGGAACAGCCTGCGCTCCATTGAGTGGGATCTAGAAGACCTTGATGAGACCATCAATATCCTTCAAACACAGGGTCACCGGACAGTCCCGGGTTATCCCCTGCTGCCCTGAAATCTGTGTTTTTTTTCAGAACATGTGTTGTTTCTTAACTGTCAGTGAAAGCATCGTTGAGTCCAACCCAAAGAAGTTCAACCTGGATGCAGCAGAACTGTCCAAAAGAAAGGCCTTCATCACCAGCACCAGACACACTGTGAAGGTACACTTCATATTTTTCAAACTGTGTCTGCTCTCAGGTGAGAGTTTGCTGCAGGTTGGATCTATTTCACACTGACAGAAGACTAAAAGGAACTGGGAGAAGATACAGTCAGTCCGGAAAGTATTCAGAACGCTTCACTTTTCCCACATTCTTTTATGTTACAGCCCTATTGAAAAAAGGAATACATTCATTTTTTGCCTCAGAATTCTACACAAAATACCCCATAATGACAACGTGAAAGAAGTTTTGTCATGATTTTTGTAAATTTATAAGAAATAAAAAACTGGAAATATCACCTGTGCATAAGTATTCAGAACGTTTGCTTG
>CAAKHC010013680.1:0-23225 GCA_901007825.1 Macroramphosus scolopax | reverse complement strand
ACAGAATGAACCAGAGCTCAATTTTGAGCTTCTTGGCAAACGTTCTGAATACTTATGCACAGGTGATATTTCTAGTTTTGTATTTTTTATAAATTTACAAAAATCATAACAAAACTTCTTTCACATTGTCATTATGGGGTATTTTGTGTAGAATTCTGAGGAAAAAAATGAATTTATTCCTTTTTTCAATAGGGCTGTAACATAAGAGAATGTGGGAAAAGTGAAGCGTTCTGAATACTTTCCGGACTGACTGTATCTACGCCGAAGGGACGTCCCTCCTCTTTCTTATCTATACATTAGTGTTTAACAGTGTTACCTAACTAGGTGAAGCTGTTTGTGAACTATCACTGACTTTGTATCTCTTGAAGGAAATGAAAGACCAGATGTCGGGTCCAGGTGCTGCTTCCATTGACAGAACAAACAAACAGGTAACTTCCCACACTCAGAGGGTAACTTAGATGTTATTCAGAGTTCACCTGTACCATGAAGGCAACTGTCAAAATATTGATCTGTTCTCCAATTAAAGTAAGAATATATTACTAATACAGATCCCATTGAAAAGACACTGAAAACCCTCCAATCATCTGTTAAAAACTGAAAAATCCTTGAACCTCTTCAAAAACTTCCCGAAGATAAGGATTAGGGGTAGTTCAGGCCCTGGTGGTTCCAGGAGGTGGGTGTAGGATCATAGAGGCAGAAGATCGCTGCATTCACAGATCCAGATTCTACAGTTATGTAGGAGAAATCACCAGCAGAAAGTGGAAGGAAGAGAAAGGAGAAACCACAAAACAGCAGGAGAGAGAAGAAGCAGACTTAGTAGGATGAGGGTATGGTAGGTCCCTCAATGTTAGAATGAAGGTGTGGTAGGTCCCTCAATGTTAGAATGAAGGTGTGGTAGGTCCCTCAATGTTAGAATGAAGGTGTGGTAGGTCCCTCAATGTTAGAACGAAGGTATGGTAGCTTCCTTGTGGTTTCTGGGGGTCCCTGGTAGTTTCTGGTGGTCCATGTCTTGAAATTGCGCTGATGTTGTTGTATAATGTCTCACATTGTGTGTTGTGTCACCAGGCTCTGCTAAGGGACCATGGAGCTCAGGGTCCCATATGGCAGCCTGGTCCTGATAAATACAGCCGACTTGACCGCCAGCTGCAGAACGCCAACTCTCATTTCATAGATGAGCAGCAGGTTCAGCAGCAGGTACAGCAATACAATTAAAACTACAAAGGTGTGATGTCACAGGGTCAATGATGTCACATTTAAATAATCGTTTTGATGATTGTGATGAAAAGAACACACCTGAAGAACTTATTGGATTATTACACAATGTTGTGAAATTGCACGTACATTGGTGGATTTAGTGTTTGTGTATTCATCAGCTGATCTCGGAGCAGCAGGATGAGCAGCTGGAGCTGGTCTCTGGAACGATCGGGGTCCTGAAGAACATGTCCGAGAGGATCGGCATGGAGCTTGACGAGCAGGCCGTGTAAGAACCCAAAGATTAATTATTCTCAAAACTTCTTAAAATGACCCCTCAGACCCCTTTTATACTGAGACATCTCATGTGTCCTGGACCGATCAGAGAACATCTGGGTCCATGTTTACACAATATCTTGAGGGTGCAGTTTCTTTAGGAAGTCGAGTCAAGAGAAATCCAAGAGAAGTTGTGTATGTAAGTTATTGCATATATGTTATTGCACACAAGTTATGGCATGTAAGTTATTGCACATTTACAGCACAACACAGTATTGAAGGGGGGCATGGGTTTCAAGGGGGAACAGGGTTTGATGGAGACAGGGGTTGATGGGAGTACAGGGGTTGATGGGCACAGGGGGTTGAAGGGGGACAGGGTTTGATGGGGACAGGGGTTGATGGTGGACAGTGGTTGATGGGCACAGGGGGTTGAAGGGGGACAGGGTTTGATGGGGTTTATTCAGGTGGTCCTGTTTATCCTGAGGTGTTGTTTTCTTCCAGGATGTTGGATGACTTCACCCACGAGGTGGACAACACTCAGTCTCGACTGGACAATGTCATGAAGAAACTGGCCAAAGTGTCCCACATGACGAGCGGTAATCTGCCCAGCAACACGTGACCTCACTGCCTTTGTCTATTCTGAAGTAGAGACAGAAAGGAAACAGACTCTTTAGCTTTAGTGTCAGTTTAAATTTTTTCTGTGAAGTTGAATGTCATGACTTTTTAAAAAAAACTGATTTATTATATTTATTTATAGTTTGTTATAATTAGTTAATTATTGTTATAAATAATTCTAGTTCTCGTCTTTGTCCTTGCAGATCGTCGGCAGTGGTGCGCTATTGGTGTGTTGCTCGCCATCCTCTTCGTCATCATTCTCCTCCTCATTATCCTCTGATTGATGCCTCCTCCTGTAAGCACGGATCCATCTTAATCCTGTGTCTACTGGACTCTATTGAACTCTACTGGACTCAACTTAACTTAACTCTGCTGAACTCTATTAGACTCTACTGGACTAAACTGAACTCTGCTGGACTTAACTAAACTCTACTAGACTCTGCTGGACTCTACCGGACTAAACTGAACTCTGCTGGACTTAACTGAACTCAGCTGGACTTAACTTAACTCTGCTGAACTCTATTGGACTCTACTGGACTTTCTCTTCCTGCTGAGTGGGACCGAAAAGGCACTTTGGTTCTTTTAGTGTTTGGCTGTTTAATCGTTCAGAGGTCAAAGGTCAACCAGGGTCAAACATGTTTGATGTGATTTGGTTGTCGGGATGTTTTTTAAAGGGCTCTGAAAATAACCTGTTCGACTCCAGTTCAACTCCACATTAACCCTTGTTCATCTCCACTTAAACTCCAGTTCAACTCCATTTTAACTCCAGTTCCACTCCATTTAAACTCCAGTTCCACTCCCAGTTTTACCCAGTGCAATCCAAGTGTAATACCACTTAAACTGACATGTAAATTTGAGCTTTGTAACTTCACTTGAAATCCTTGTTAACTTCTAAACTCCAGTGGGGGTTGAAGCTCGTTGATGAATTAATCAGAACACTTAATAATTTAATAACACTAAAACGTAGTTTCTAATAATCATTTCCTCTCAGACTGTTTTTGATTTATTGACTGTTAGTGACTGAATCGCTGACGGAGGCAGTGTTACCTCTACCATTACATTCTGTGTCTGTTACCATTACATTCTGTCTGTTACTATTACATCTCTGTTCCCTCTAACATTTCAATTATTTTGTTCAACCTTCCGTTTCATTTTAAGTTCTCTGATCTTTTTATTTTGCTTCTTCGACTTTTTATGGATCCGCAAATTCTGCAGTTTATTGATCGGCGAAGTTTTTGCAGATATTCATGAAAACAACACATTTCTTGTGTTCTTCACATTAACTCTCTGAGAGGCTTTTAATGTGAGCAGCAACAGGAAGTGCAGCGGTTGTGATGGTCAGTGACCGAGCTCACTGCCGGGTGTCTATTTTTAAGGAAATGAACTGGTTTGACAAACCGCAACCAGTCACCTCGTCCCACATCTTCATCTTTGATCGAGGTTGTTTACGGTACAAATGGCAGCGATATCGCACCTGTGCAGATGTTTAAAGGTGATGAAATGTTACTAAATATACTTGCTTCAATTTTAATACTGTAGAGCTCGTGGTGATAAACACTCAGTTCATCCAGATCCAATGTAGAATAAAGGACTCATCTGTAGTGTGTCTTCTGTGAACATTAACAACAATCCATCAAATGTCTTACTTCATGTTATGCTGCTGGATGAATTGATCCATCGATACATCCTCTCAGGACGACCTCTCCTGAAATCAACCCAAATGGAGCCCTGAGGCCAATAGTTAGCAGTATTTATTGGTAATAAAACATTTTTAACAGACTTTCCTTCATATGTTTGACAACTTACTTTCCCACTAATGAATCTATAAACATTATTCTGATTTATTATTTAAAGCTGCTCTGAAGTATTAATCCCTTCACAAGAAATGTTACTGAAACCACTAAAACAGATCAACTGCAGCTGAATAAAAACTGTTATTGACTGGTGAATGACTCGTTTGTAAAAGTGTGTTATTGATTGGTGAATGTTGAAGTGCTTGTATCGACAATAAACTGATTCAGAAGAGACAACAGACTCTAAGATATTTAAAAGTGGTATTATCAGTGAAAAACACTGCAACACTTGAGATAAATGCAAGTTCAAATCTCAGCTGACGTCATTTCACTTCCAGACCGGTAACACCTCGTTACATCAATCTGTGAAGGGGTGACAGCTCCAGGTTCAGAATGTCTAGTGAGAGACAGAGTTACTGAAACACCAGCAGCCACCGACTCAGGACCGATGGAGGTAAAGGAAGCAACTACGTGGAGTATAATTTGATTTTTGATCAGACAACACACATACACACATGCATGTAGGAGATAAATATAAATACAAAAATATAACAAAGAAAAGTGAATATTTACAGATGACAAGAGACAGGAAGCTTCGGTTTAATATTTCTTTAATTCAGGCAAAAATATAAACAAACATTTAAATAACGTGAACTTTACAAAAATACAAATTTTATTTAAATAGCATAAATATTCACACAAGATAGTTGAGGACAAGAAAAGAGCCAGTCCAACATTTACTGACATTAACATACTCATATTGGCATTTAACCTCCCTGCATGTCTGAAGACAACAAGGAACATAAACTTAAACATTTATCTGACTCATCTGCTCATCTGATGCTTCATGACGGCCAGCTTCAGAGGGAGATGCAGCTAGTCAGGCAGTGTTAGCTAGCTTCAGAGGAAGTTGTAGCTTGTCATACAGTTGGAAGTAGCTTCAGACCATGTGGTAGTTACTGGGGAGGTGGCCTCCAGTGTCGGAGGACTTGAACTGTGGTAGAGGTGGTCTTGGTCAAAAGACTGCTCACTTGGTCCAGACTGAGAGAGGCCACCTTCTCCCCATTCACCTCCAGGATCTCGTCCCCAACTGCCAGCAAACCTGCGTAGAGCTTCTCAGTGCTGCTGTCCACCATGTCCTCCACATACACACCTACAGAGGACAAGGTAAAGTAGAGCACTGGTAATAGAAAACCTTCTGATAATATTAGTAATGGTTGTGGTACTTTCATTACCGGGGTCAGGTCGTCCTCTTACTCTAGTTTTTGTTATGGTAGTAGTTGTAGTTCTCTCCATACCTGAGTCAGGTCGTCCTCTCCCTCTGCTGATGATGAAGCCGTAGGTTTCACTCTTCGGTCGACTGAGTTCCAACAGAAACGTTCCATCAGAACCAACCTGAAGAACCCGACCGACAGAACGCAGCGAGCTGGGACGACCCACGTCCTCGACACTGAGACAGCGCTGTAGGTGACTGAGACAGACGAGGACAGTGACAGGCAGCAGAGAGCTATGATTGGCTGTTGGCTTGGTTACCTGCAGACTGACTCCTCTGGAAAGACAAACAGGTGTGTTACCAATGAGCAACTGGTTTGTAGTCAGCTGAGCGATCCCTCTTCGTCTTCTGCTGCTCTGACCCAAAACTCTGAACCGACAATGATTTCCTCAACTGGAGGAAGGGCGACTCCTGTTGGACAGAAGGAAATGCATGATGGGATTTTTTTAATCTCAGACTTTCATGAACTCAAGGCTGGAAATGTGTAATATTGCAGGAAGGTTTCCGGTCGGTCCGAATCATTAGCACCATGTTGCTACTGATGTTCAGTTAGTTAGCATCATTAGCTAAATGCTGCTACTGATAAGTCAGTTAGCATCATAGGCACCATGTTGCTACTGATGGTGCTAACATCATGTTGCTAGTTGTAGTTGACAGTGTGACTCTTCTCACCACACTCAGTGACTGAACCGACATTGAGTTCTTCAGTGCGCAGGAGGAGTTCCTGGGAACGGGATGGGCAGGGTCAGATTGGGCGTTGATGGATGCAGCTGGGCGGGGCCTTGAGGTGAAACGGTCCAGGCTGCTGGTTCTAGCCCTGCTTAGGCTAACGTTGGAGAAGAGACGACGCAGTGACCTGCGAGATTCATCTCTGCTGCCAAACCTGCGGGAATAACCAGAATCGCTGTAGGTATCAAAGTGAACTCACAAAAACAATCATAAACAAAAATGTATCTTGGAGCTTCATCCATATACCCTCTGATCACTACAGTATTGCACCGCTGACTTACTGCTGTAAATCAGTTCCACACTGGAGTATTTTACACATTTCACTTAGTCTCAGTATCATTACCGTTATTATGTAGTACAGCAGCAACATTGTAAGTGTTAGGTGTCACGATGCAGCTGGTTTGTGTGTCTGTTGACAGACGGGAACTCGGAGAGCTCAGACCTTCAACACACTAATGTCAATAAAGCAAATTTTTCGTTATGTTAACATAATAAGACCACAATCCAGGCTACCTCAAGTTTGTTTCATACTCACTGTTTAGGAAGCGCTGTGATGTCACTTTGGCAAGCTGTTCTCATTGGCTGTCTAGCCTGTCCATCACTGTGGATGTGTGGGGTAGGCGGGGTTTGGTTGTCCACTGTAATAGTCAGGAAAGATTTAAGAGCATATGTACAGGTATATATACAGATATGAGTGCAGGTATGAGTACAGGTAGTCTATACTTAATATAAAGTGATATAAACTATTTGTTTTCTGCAGTATTTCACATTTATCAAACACTCAAGGTGATACAACATTTACAATTCACTTTACTGGACATCTGACTTTGTTTCCTTCGACTTCTGAAATCAACCCTCGAGGTTTGTGAGCCAATCACAGAATAACTGATTGCTGATGTTATCAGGCCTCTGTAAACTGACTTCTTCTGATCGTATGACCCTTGAGGTGTAAACAGTTTTAATGTTCTGACCTGCTGTCTCTGAGCCTGGCGAGTTCTGGGTCCTGGGATCCACACAGGCACTCTTCTCCTTCTTGTCTACCCTAGATGGCAGCTCTCTGTGGGGCTTGGCTCCTGCTGGTCTTCCCTGCTCCTCCTGGTTGTGGTGCTGACTCTGGTCTGCCCTCGTGCCGTTGAGCCGTGTGCCCTCTGACCTCCTCCCTGAGGTGCGCTTCGGGGTGGGTGTGAACAGCTGTTCAGGAGCATAGGGGTTGATTGGCAGCTCTGTGATGGATGTAGGACTGATGAGGGTTCCCTGGTTTCCATTTAGTTCCATCTGACTGGTCCTCCTCACCAGCATGTTGGAGAGCCCCACAGGAACCTCCCCTCCCTTGCTGATGTCAGTGGGCGTGACAACGCCGATGTATGTCTCTTTGATTGACTCGGTCCGCAGGTCGAGTCTGTACTGGCTCCGACCCCGGCTGTATGAGACTGGTGGGGTCGGGTGGAGATGATGGTTCAGGGCAACTCCTCCTAATGATGTCCCACAGGAGTCACACTGACCCGCCCTCGTACCTGTTGCTCCTCGCTGCTGTCTGTCAGCAGAAGTCCCTGCAGCTGGAAGCCCGGCCTCCACCCTGCCACTGATGTAGAGCTTCAGGTCAGGTTTGGAGTTCAAGACGGCAGGCACCCGCTGCCCCGCCGGTCTCCTCTGCCGCTGTCGCTCCAAGTAACGAGACTCTGCTTCCTTCTCTGTCTCATCCTCGAATCGTAGGCGTCGAGTCGGAGAAGCCGCTGTACGTCGCCTTGGCAAGCTGATAGATGATTTGTTACCCGTCAAGTCACTGAGGTGATCTGACAGCGAGGCCGCACCCTCTGACCTCACGTGGATGACAGAATGCAGCCTGACCCCCGACCTGTGAAAGAACGAAAGATGGAGGGATGAGTTCACTCATATGGAATCATTTACAGCAGTACAGGATCACGTGTGAAGGAGCAGCAGCTTTTCCTTTTACCTGAGCAGAGGTCATCCAGAAACGTTTTAGACACAAATACCAAATCTGGTTTGAAGTAAAGTTTCTGTTTCAATCACTTTGAGTTTCACTGCATCAAGTTGTAAGGAACAAGGTTTGTTTGTATTTTTACACCAGCTGAGCAAATGGAGCAGTAATTTGTGGACGATGAAGGTAAAGGATTAAAATGAGGTGTGATGAGGGCAAAACAAACATGACAAAGTGTTACAGGTGAGAAGAAGAAGGCAGAGCTCAACGGTTCCTCATCAGGAGCATCAGTGTTTCTGTTCGGCCCAAATCATCACCAGAGACAGGAAACTGACAACAGCCGACAAGTCAAATAAAACCGAATCCTTCAAGCAATGTACACCACACATTAATGCAAAGTTCGCATAACATTTCACCACAAGTCCACTGACATGGTATGTGCGCGGGCGTGTGTGCGTACTCACACTGTGTGTGTGTCGGGGGTCAGCAGGTTGTGGTCGGCTCTCAGAGGAACGCAGCGACGCTTCATACGAGCTCGGTCCTCATACTGCTGCTACCGTGGCAACCGAGCTGACACAAAGAGTCTGGACCCCCCTCTAACACACACACACACACACACACACACACACAAACACACAGTGTGGGGGAGGGGAGAGGATGACATCAGTGTCTCTGATTGGCCGGTCCGGCAGAAAAAGGAGGATTAAACAAAGCAGCTCGTCAGGACTGATTAACCTGACAAGATCTGATACAGACTGTTTACATCAGCAGTGTGTGTTTGTGAGTGTGCGTTCATTCTTCTACTTCATTCTCTTCTATTTATAGACTTTATTCAGATTCAACTTATGTTCAGTTTCTGTCCACATTATAAAAGCAGTGTAACTACAGCTGCAGCTGAGAGCAGCTCACAGGTTTCCTCACCATGAAAACTCAACGGTCTCACCATCATATCTGTTATGTTCTTCAAACGAGGTTAAGCATTTTACACTTTGGTTTTGAAAAATCATTTTATTGCTCTGGAGAGTTCAGTCAAGTTTGAATCTCACCGGACTCTCCAGGTCCGATTGTGAGTCGTCCTCAGTTGCTGAGTCGTAGCCAGAAACAAGTGAGTCTTCATCACATCTGCTGAAGGAGGAGAAACGGACTCGCCCCCTCAGAGACCAATAGTACTACTATTACTTATACCGCAGGTCTTTCCTTCCTGCAGCAGTCAGGCTCTATAATCAACACTGCTCCAAGTAAACACACAAGGACTCATTGTGCAATATCTAACTTGTCCATTGACATGTAATATCGCTGCGCTTCATTTCAACTGCAATACTGTGTGCTGTATTATGTGCAATATCTCTACATGCAATAGCAGACTTATTACATGTTATCACTGTTCTTGCCTCAACTGCAGTACTGTAGCTTCCATGTAGCTAATGTATTATATCAGTTGGACTAGCGTACACTTATTCATTGGTTCTTATTTTTTTTATAAATGCTCTGCTGTTTGCACTATACACATTGCTGCTGTAATGTCATACATTTCCCCTTCCTGGGAAGAATAAAAGGGTTGTATTATCTTATCTTGTACTATTAACAGTAATGCTGGTCTCAGTACTGCTGTGACTGACAGCAGTTATACGCAGCTCAGTGAACAAAACAATTACATTCTTTGGAAGTTAATTCATAAGAAATAAGGCGCACACAGATTCTCCTCCATCATAACACAACAGACTGCAGATGTTTGGGGAGAAGGTTGTTCTTTGCTCCAGTGAACCGCAGAGCGATCCTGAGCGAGCCCTAAATATAAGCTGTATGAAAAAGGAATGTTTGAAACCTACTCTTAAATGTAGAGAGGGTGTCGGCCTCCAGACTACAACTGGAAGAGGTTTCTACAAATAGCTGAAATTACTGCCTTGAATATGCATAAATAAAGGTTAATTACACAGAAATGCTGCTTTCTGTTCAAGATTTATTCCACTCAATTACCAGCTCTGTGAAAGTACTTTTCATTTTAGAAGGTTTACTCCACCCAATGACCCCTGTCTTTAGTACATGTATTTTTTTTACACTGACATCACACATACCTTCACAACCATGTGGACGTGGCAACTATGATTTGTCCCTAAATATGTATGAAGGTAAAATGGCGTGTTACTAAAATGTTCTTTGATTCTTACACAGTGGGACATATATGACGTGATGATGAGAAAACTTGCAGAAATCTACATTTACTTAAGTACAAATAAGTGACCAGTGTCTCACAGCTTAACATAACATGTCAAAGATTAAATTCCATCAAGTTTTTTTCAACATGTTATAAGGGAAGAGCGCGAACGCAGTCCCCCACTACCAGAAATTATGCAGTTCAGATTCCCACATTTGAGGAATTCGCAGGGGTCAGCACAGCCCGAATGTGCAATGGCTGAGCCTCGCCCTGGGTGAACCACCTTCTTGATCATGGTATCTCCCCTGCCAGGTCCATGTTGACGGTAATTACTTGTAATGTACAAAGTGGTTTTGTTGTTTAAAGTCAACTACATGGCCACAGAAACCTGAACATATTTTCTTGAAACAGAAATGAATCAAGCAACAGTGTAATGAAATAGGTTCACACGAGATACAAGCCCAGTCTCAATGGTTGATGTCCCATATACTTCATTCATATACTTCATTCAGGACTTACTTTACAAGCAGCATTCTGTCACAAAGGATGTCTGACAGAAATCATTCAGGGCAAACTGCTCTTACTATTTGGTTGTCTACTGCAGGGACCCTGACATTAGTGCTGCCACCTACTGATATGGACTGACAACACTGATTAACAATGACTGTATCCAACAGGAAAAGTACAGAAAGTTAATTGTACATTTATGCTTTCTTTACACATCAAGCGACATGAGGCCAGCAGAAATACTGCAGTCAAGATTCTCATTTCAGTTCGGACAGAACGTAACTCCTTGAAATCGGCCATCATTGATTCTTTATAGAGTTACTTAACTTAGTATGTAATTTATAGATAGTTACTATTTCACATCATGAGGGGGTGCACCGTTCCTGGAGGTACTGCAATACCAGGTCGATGCGTGGAGTGGACGGAGCAAGCCCCTATTCCATCTCCCTGTTCCAAAAATCAATTTAATATATGGTCCCCGGGTAGGGGACGTATCAGATATTAAACTGATAAGAACAGATACTACACTTGATCTTAGCCAAAAGGCCGAGAAGCGATACTGTGAATGGGTCAGAAGGGAGGACCAGATCCCCAGCGCAGCCAAAGTCAGTGACGGTTTTACACACGAACAACGTTTCACCATTTCACATCACACAAACAACCTCGAGCATTTCCAGACAAGACCAAGATAAAAGTTTTTGTTGAATTGCGATGTTCATAAGAAACAAAGCTATTACAAATGCATCTGGTCAATTCTTCCTGATCACGTGGTACACTGTAGTCCAATAGGAATTGGGAACAAGAGACAAACACGATTTCCTGTTACAGCCATGGTCGATCACTTTTCCAGGTACAATCAGCGATGAATGTCTACTAAAAATGTATATATGAGGAGACTCCCGCTATTAGGGGGGGGTGGGGGGGCGCAATAAATTTCAAGATTAAATGAGTCAAAGCGGACTTAACATCAAATTCAGCTCCTCTAGCAGTCTCTAGTGGAGACAAAAAGAACTGTCTTTCGTCTCATGTAAAGTTTTGAAAACTTAACAACGTAACTTGTTTATCCATGAACACGTTCTTATTTACTACCATAAGCGAGCAGAAAAATTCACCCAGATCATTCATCGAGTAAAATACAAGTAAAAGAGAAGTTACAAGACTATCAACCCCCACAGAGCCCTTCAGAACAAGCTAACGACAAGCGTTGCCAACCAGCATTCACATACATAAACCAGATTTTAGACATTTTTGCCAAACACACCACCAACTAACCGTTATTGTTGACCCGTTTATTTACTGTGGGCAAATGTAAAATGACTGGCAACTGTGAAGCACTTACCTGAACTTCTGACGAATCGAGGGGCGAATTAGGCTCACTGTTTGTGAGTCAAGTCGTGACTCGTATCGACGAAATCTTCAAATACTCGCAGCTCTGAAAGACTTTGTAATGTCCTAAATCAAAATGGTAATAATAACAGCAAGATAGTGAAAACAAACCTTATATAAAACAATGCATGTTTTTTGTAAATATAATATACTACAACTTTAACTTTGTTGGCTTAATATTTTTAAATGCATCACATTGAATATGGCCATTTATTGTCTAACAAACTAGATTTTCTCCTAAAGTTAGCTTGTGACGGAAGCAGGTGTTCATGACTGCCTTTTGCTAATTAATCACGCTGTATGATAAAGGGGAAGGCAATACTTTCTGGAAATTAAAAAAAATTATAATGGTGTGTTCTAGACACACGTTTAAATAACCAAAAAGAAGGGTTAAGAGGGTCTTTTGAATAGCCACAAAGACACCTGTTTCACAGATATATTATATTTACAGATGACAGTAATTTACTGCACATGAACAGTATTGCTGTTTTCCTGCAGGGGGCGCTAACAGCTTGTGAGAGCCCAGTGGTGAAGCTTATTGGATGTGATGGAAACATCATGGAGAGAGAGCTGGGAGAGAGCAGTGTGCACTGGAATGGGGTTAGACAATCACTTTATGTATTGTACTGCAACAGAAATAACGTCAAACTCCAGTGCCTGTTGTTTTAGAAGAGAGCGGTGACATAGTACAGCAAGACAGTACGTGCACACACGCAACCATGAATTACCACATAATGTTTCCATTCAGCCTACGTTTCTTTGAATTAGTTATCTGATATGTAAATTAAAGATGATTTCTATTACATTTCCTCTACAAATAAGTTATATGCAGCAGGAACTGCAGTAAGGTTCTCTTCTCAGTGTCACATACCGGGCCGCACGGGCATGACAAAAAGGAGAGAGATGCAGATAGACTAATTAACATTTATTAGATAAGCAAAACAGAACTCAAACAAACTATTAGATGTGTTATCAGTAGTGTTGGTGAGTGAATGAGTGGAGCGATGTGTGAGTGCAGTGTTGGAGGGTGCAGTGACATAACAACAAGCCAAAAGGTGCCTCAGCGAGGAGAGAGAGGTAACTGTGCTCCAGGAGGGATTTTAAAAGAACCACTGGCACACCGGGCCCAGTGTGTTGCCAGTAAAGCTGATGAGCTCCTGACACGCCCACCTCCATTACCTGCACAGAAAACCAAAGAGCAAACAAGCAGACAGGAGAGGGAGTCGTCACATCAGCAACATGACTGAACACCAACACTTTTGTTTTGCCCTTTAGTCACAAGAAAGTCTAAAAATAAAACATCAGTAAGGCAACAATGAAATATATCCAATTAACTTCATTTACCACGGCTGCGTTACATTTTTTGAGTCTTGAATTTAGCATTGGCATGTGTTTGTCAGTGATTCAGAGCTGCAGGTCCAGATTGCTGAGAGGCGCGCTCTGAAGGCTGAAGAGGCCCTCCAGGCAGCGCTGGAGAGGATTAAAGACCTGGAGGCAAGACTGCAGGATCGGTCAAGTCTGGAGCCCAGAAATAGGGAAGGTATTGACAAATCCCCGAATTATGTTAACTTTCAAATGAGAAAGACACACAAGAACACAATATTAAAGCACATATGTGCTAAAAACATTACCTTTCTCTGTTTTTATTGCAGGAAAAAAGGAAACACCAACACCACCTTCCCCACCACCAGTAACACCCCCAGCTAAGAAGACCATCTGTGAAACCAAACCTGGGAGCAGCACTAAAAAGAACAAGAAACGCTGATCTGGGACATGTGATTAGACCTCATAACTTTGAATTAAATGCCGGGAGAACTTTTACAATGACGCCCATGTTTTTATGTTTCCTGTGTGATCTGTGTGACACACAAAACCCGGAATACCAAAAGACTGTATAATGACGTTTTGTGCACATGTTCCCGTTCTCAAAGATCATTAAGCCGTACTGTTATTCAAGTTTTTTTATATTTCCAGTATGAGAACCTCCATAATCAGATTGAAGGACTGTTCGCCTTGTGATGTGTGTTTGACTGAGTGCAGATTCGACATTTTAAAAACAAATATGATGTGAATTTCATGACTGAAGTTTGAAGATTGTTGTGTGTGTTTTAAGTCCTGAATGACCAGCTTGGAGAGCATCATTACAAACCCAATTATCCAATCCTTAATATTAGATTACTATAGTAATGTAAATGAGCGACTCAAGGGTGTGCAATTGTTAAACAAATCCAATTGACCTACAGCACAGGCTCCCACACCCTTCGATGCTAAAGCTCAACCCTCAAAATCACCCTAATTCCAAGCTAGTATGTCTCAAATTATCTTTAAATAACTGTAACTATTTAGCTCTGAAACTAATTCATAGCATAACAATTATTGGGTCATCTGCACTTTCCGCGTCCTTTTGTGGTATTGATACCCATTTTAACTAAATAAAGTTACATCATGGGCGAGTCTGTCTCTCGCTCCCCCTCTGTCATTGCTCCATCTCCTTCCACAGTCGGGGGAGGAGGTGGTGGAAGTGATGAAAAGTCGGGGGCCAGGCTGAGGTGATCTGAGGGGAGCGGGAACACCAGGGCAGGATGGAGAAGACGGAGAGAAGACCTGAACGTCTCCCACGCTGCTCTTTCTCCGTCTGTTGCCTTCACCTGAAGAAGAGAATAACAGGTGTTTTTAACATGTTTGCTTTACAAACAGAACTGAGGATGCAGAAATGACCTCACTGGCAGAGGTAAACCTCAGATGGCTGACCTGAGTATTTCCAGCCATCCATGACTGAACATGCACTAACTCTTAATATAATAGCTTCTCATAACACGCCGTAACTATTCAAATGACCCAGGTTGTGCTAATTGTGATATCACTGGATATGAATGTTAAACATTAAATGAAATACGGGCAGGTATGATATCTCGCTCTGACCTGCTGTTGTCTCTTTGCCTCAGCCTCGGCAGTCAGGCTCTGGTGTAACTCCACTGGAAAATTGAGCTCATCTCTGACAGAAAATCAAGCACAAGCCTGGTCAGCAGAAAAAGATCACAGCATGCTACAAACCTCTACATGCAACTGCTGATAGATCAGCTGGGATCAAGGTATATTCTTAGACAAATTTCTCTTGCTTGTGGTGTCATTCACTGTCAGGAGGTCAGCAAGTACGTCAACTGATATCATTTGCCTTTAGAAAACAAATCTCCCGATGTTCTTCTTCGAGCTACTCTTTTGCAGCAGTGTTCAACCAATGCACGTAACCATGCAGCGTGGGAGAGGCAGACCTGAGAGCACTGCTGACACAGAAGCTCATATCATTTAACATTACTGTGTTTATTGGTCTTCTGTATGAATGTTCACTCAACTCTTGACCCATTTCTCTTAGTGTTTATTGAAGTGTTTTTTTTTACTTCATGCAGTTAATCACTAACTGAAACAGACAAGGAGGAAAGTTAAACTTGAGTTTGAAGATCTTTTATCTTCCGTCTTACATGTCTGCTCTCTCCACCTTGATGCCCCAGCGGCAAGCAACAGAGTCAACAGCTGCTTGAATCTTCCGTCCAATCCATCTCCTGTGCTGCAGGATGTGGCTGAAAGTATGCTGGGCGAGAATGTCTCTGATGACTGCCTGGACCAGATTTGGCAGCACTGTGGTCAGACTGGACAACGCCGAGCTGCACAGAGTCACGTTTTCTATCTGGTAATAACACACCGCACACACCTCCACCCTCGCCAAGTCCTTCGTCACCACCTGTGCACAGATAGTCATATTTTAAAAACTTTAATAAAATCGGACACTATTACTTCAATCTAAACATCAGCAAGGGTACTGGAATAGTGAAAGTGACTGTTAACAACAATAAAAAGTGAATTTATCGTAAATCAGCTTCATTTCTGGTGTGTTTGATTTCCGTTCTGCACCATGTGAGAAGGAACCTTCAGCATTGTCAGTCGGATGTCGACCTTGTGACACACATCCAGTGGTGGGAGGTAGAAAAGAAGACCTGTGGCGAGAGGGGGGGGTGTTGTCATCTTAAACAGATTTCTAAAAATGAATTATGAGGGTATTTTTCTACGCTATGATTTTGTTTGACAAAAAAAGAAGTGACTGAAGCTACCATCATTTTTAGCACAAATGTACAAACATAAATTCAAACAATCCTAAATGTCGGACAATAATAAGCTACTTTAGATCTTGGCCAACAATGAGGCTGAAAGATTCCAGCAGCCTCGACCAACCTGGTCCTCTGGGTCTTCCCCGCAGTAGGTGACCCATTCTGTAGATCACTGCTCTCTCGTGCTCTCTCACTACCTGTCGATGGAATTGACAGACACAAGTCAGTCACATGAGGGCAGCAGAAAGCTGTGTCCAGATATCAATGTGAAGACTCACTGACTCTGTCATAAACACCATATTTTCATGCTAAACATTCCCTTTATTAACTATTTTCCAAAACTTGTTTACATCTTGTCGCGTGGGAAGAGACTCCACCACGAAGTCACCCAGTGATTCAATCCTGGTGTTGAACCAATTAATGAAAGGAATTCAATGCATTTGTTGTTGGCACGACATTGTTAGCTGAAGGTCGGAAATGTTGCGATGGTTGATACATTTTTAAAGTTCCCTTCTGGTTGAAAGCCCGTCAGGAGGTCAGACTTGGTTTCTGTTTGGTCGCGGTGCAGTTCATACTTTGACACAGAACCAGATGGAAAGAGGGAGGAAGAGGAGAACCAGAGTCAAGACGAAGACCATCAGCAGCCACTCCAACACTCCAAGGTTCTTGTGCTTCAGACCTGCAGAAATCCACAACACTTGATGTGAAGAGCTTCAACAGACATAGAATGAAGAATCATTTTATCACACAGAAAGTTAATGCAATAATGAGTGTACAAGATTTTGAGTTGAGCACATAAACTGTATTTGTGTTTTCATCTTCTTAATTTCCTTAATTTCAGATTTTTGGTGTAAGAAATTCAACAAACAGAAAATCAAACTGCTGTCTTGATCCTGAAAGCTTTAACAAAATAAACAACTGACCACAGGTATAAAATTACTGTTAATATTCCTCCAACATCAATACACCAGGCCGTTCTTCAAACTTTTGACTTACTGTCTTCCTGCTCCGCTGCTTCCAGGAGCCCCAGGTTCTCTTCATTTACCCCCCTCACGCTATCAATGTCCACTACGGTTGATTTCACCTTCACTTCAGTCTTCTGCTCCACCTTTCCCTCATTTGTCTCTGGATTCTCCATCGTTTGCACTGATGCCTCAGGGAGCCGGCCTGCCTTAGAAGCCCTTTGACGCTGACTTCTGGGAGGCACCAAGGCTCCCCCCTCTCTGTCCTTCCTTCTGGATTGAGGAGGATGACCGGGGTGGACATTTGAGGATTTCCCCATAGTGCCTGCAGGCTCGGCAGTTAAAAACATATGAGTGACAGCTTATGGGATGTTCAGTCGATGGGTTGGTGGATGTTATTTTGTTAGGAGGAGGCACAGATGAAGAAAAAAAGCCTGTAGTGTCTTTCACTGCTGTCAGTGGCTACCACTGCCTGGAGGTTTGTAAATGCAGTTGGGGGTGCAGGCAGCCAGTGGGTTAATGAGACAGAATACATGGATGGGAGTAGAGGACAGCAGTGGGAGGGTCACCTCTCTCCTCTTAAGCTTTTGCTTGTCCGACATCCAATATAGACCAAGTGCTTTAAAATAGCTAAATGAAAGGAAATTATTAAAGCAACTTTTAAGGGTGCAATTTTTTATCTCTGAGCCTGTTTTTTCCGATTCAGTCACTTCTTGCGTGAAGCCTGTGAATTTTAAAGATGTATAGAGCCCACTTTCCACTGTTTAGGCTACCAACAAATTGCATCAGATTACCAAAGGGAGTCACAGTGTATCTTCTGTGAGAATGTGCAGACTCAGGCATGACCTCTGCCTCCTTTCCAAAGAGCTGATGTAGTTTGTTTTTTTTTACAGGAAAGTACACACATTATCCGCCTCAATACAACCTTAATTAAGCTGACAAGGAATCCTTTGGCGTTTGTTCCTTAATCATTTTATCAAATAATTTTTGCCTTGTTAGCTGAACTTGCAGACTTGCAAGGTATGACATACAGGAAAGGTGGATGGAGTTGTTATGGGGTATGCAAAGTCCTAACTGTGGGCCAATGGGGCCTGTGAAAAGTCAATCGATAATGTAGTGTAAGCATTTGAGCTATTTATGTATTGCAGGTAAGAACCAAGTATCTGGACATGAGATGCTATATATAACCATATTCAGTCATATTGATTTATTTAATTCATGTAATTTGGTTGCACATAGATAATATGTGAAATGCACAACGAACTATGTTAAAAAAAATTGAATAATAAAAAAAAGGCCCAATACAAGCATAGGGTCTGATGTAAAGGCATATGCATACATATATTTGCCAATTAAGGTCAAAATCAGAACGGTTTGGCCCAAGATTGCTTTTGAGGAAAAGCAAAAAATCTGAGTTTCTACTGGCCAAATTATTTTCTGCACATTAGTCCACAAGCATACATACAAAAGAACTGCGCCCTTTGTCTAATATTAGCAAATGTTTGTTTGATGAGATCATAGTTTTTGTCGCTTACTAGTTCAATTTTACCGTAATTAAGGTTTACAAGGGTCAGTTCCGTTAATATTCATCAAGCTTTCTCAATTTAGTCCTACTTCGTTAGTTAACGCTAGCTGTCTGGAAGGAACCTCTGTCTCTAGGTAGAATTGAAACTACATCCGAGCCTGGATATCAATGTTAATACCATTTTTTTTTTTCAGTTGCGCTTCAACTCAGTGTACAGGGGCGGTCTGCGGAGGTTAGCTAGCCGGAGAGCCACTAGCTACCTGGCTAGTGTCCAGCCTAGAGCCCCACAGGTGCGAACATCGTGGGAGGATGCGGTGGTTTCTATAGCGTTATTCCAGGTAGGTTTGTGATACTTTACTGATTTTATTTCTATGAACACTAACGTTAAAACCCCAAATGCTCGCTGGAACACACAGAAGTAATATAACCCACAGAGTAAATCATTGGATTTATAGGAATTATTGTTCTCCGCAACCAATCGCCTTTTTGACGGCCTAAACGTGCTCAAAAAGTCATGTCCTATCGCGTCCTGTCCGGTGAAAATTACGTATTGTGCAGGGCTGGTACATGAGTGTTCAAAATTACCTCGATAGCGCCACCTACAAATTGTGAAAAGAAGTGCCCCATTGGCCGTCTGAACGTAGAGACACGAAACCTGGTAGGCATATTTATCATGAGAAGACCCGCAAAAAAGTCTCTTGACACCATGACCTGGACAGGTTTGTTTTAGGACTCTTTTATCGGTAGCAATGTTTGGCTGACCGGTCAATTTTTATTCACGCGGGTCACTGACTTGTGTTCAGCTTGGTGCTACATCAACATTGTCCTCTTGGTTAAGGTGAAGCAAATGCAAAAATTTGAAAATACGATTTTTGTAATTATACTTGTTGATGGTCGCATCTTGTGATTTTTTATTGACTCTTGGCAACCAACGTGTAGATACATCACTGACTGACACTCAGTACCACCTGATAGTGTTTTGATCTTTATGTCTGCTTGTTGTGTTCTACAGATATCAGCAGGCAAGATGAACCAAGATGACGTACTGGCAAAGCTGAAGAAGGATGTTCGCGCCATACTGACTTCATCTGCATTGGGCATGGACCCTGACCACCTCAGACATACATATGATGCCATGCTGGGGCACCCGATGCCCCTGAAACTCCTGGGCTTCAGAAACATCATGGATATGGCGAAAGAGATGTCCGATATGGTATCCATTAACTTTGGAGTAAATAGCAGCATAATATTAAAGGGTAGGCAATTTTTTTTTATGAACTAAAGTCCTAATTTTTGTTAGCCTTTTCTATCACTTCAATACTTAACTATATTTTATGCTCATACCTGCTTGTCTGCCATCACAGCTGTCAGTGATGAGTCCACCAAAAATATTGAGCAGCTCGTAGCTAAACAGCGCAGATCTTCGTCTAAGAAGAAGAAAGTCAACTTCTCCCCCTGCTTCCCTGCGACCTCTGTGATGTCTCCCAGACGAGGTTGTGCTCCTCCAGCCCTGCCTGCCCAGCTTAGAGCACAGCTGCGCGCCCTGCTCTCCCAAGTATGACCAAAAGTTACTCTGAGTATTATTCTCATGTTTACATTTGTTAAAATAATTATATTATCTAGCTTAATATCACATAATTGTCATCTATTCACATTCTGCTTCTATAGTCAGTGTGACTCAGTCTGGGGGGGGGGTGGTTTGTTAATGTCATTTGGATGTGGAGTAATGCTTTGCCCGTTGTTCCAGGGCCCCCTCAGGTTGTCTGACCTGGAGATGCGCTATTTGCGCCACTTTGGCATCCCACTGCGGGTCCGCGACTTCGGCTTCAACTCTACTCGGGAGCTGCTTGCGGCAGCAACGGATTTATTCTTTATCCAGCAGGGACAGCTTGGCTCAATGGTGAACCTCAGGGAGCACATGCTGCCCAGGCCTGTGCTCAGACCATTTAACACACACTCCAGGACTGGACCGATAAAGCCAGAATCCCTCAGAACCAATAAGACAGCCTGCAAAGGGCCAGACAACAGAGTTCTGACACCAACAGAATCCTCAGGTTATTGAAATATCTGATTTACAAAGGCTTATATGTATCAGTGTTTGGACCGTCACCTTTTGTACATCTTGCTAGATTGTGTCTCTAATAGCAGTGATAATCTACCACCCCTTTTCTTTGTGTTTAACCCAAACTGTTCAAAGTTTGTATATCAAATGATGTCAATACATTTTCTAAAGAAAAGAACTCAGCTGCTCTTGTTTTGAAGTAAGTAGTAGTTTTGTAAAACACCTCTCCTCTTCACTCCAGCAGAAGTCCCAGTGACACAGAGTCTACCGAGACGGCCCACTATAGAGACGACCTCGGGCCCTGTCGGTCAAGAGTCAACAGCTGTGAGGTGTCAGCCAGAGGTGGAGCAGGAAGGAGAAGCAGAGCTCCGCCAGGAAGGTTGTCTATTTCAGAAAAGTCTCCTTAAGGTTTGTTCCACATAAAACAGGGAAAATCTGTGCGTGAAATACGGATGGGTTGATTAAAGAATCCGCTCATTTGTTTTTGTTGCATCCTTTAATTATACATCAGCTGGAGGAGGAGCTTCAGGAGCGAATCCTCCAGAATGGAGTTGCTGGTACGATAAGTCCCGAGCTGAAGGAGAAGCTACAACAGGTCAGACTCATGCTTTTTAATAAACACTCGGGATGTCCCAAGAACTAGAATCTTTTCCTCCGTCCATCTTGAGGGTTCACAGAGAAAAGATCTGAGCAGGAAAACAACATCCAGTGAGCAGCAGTTGTCTATGCAGACGGGTTAAATGGAGTCTTGCATGAAAACCCTTTGTTATATATCTTCAGGTTGTAGGTGGAACCAGCGGTGGATTATCTGTGCACGACCTGCCTGAAGAGTACAAGGTAAGAAGTAATAGTGAATATGTGACAGGGTCATGAGTTTGAATTCTGGTGACGGACAAAACCAAGTGTGCAAAGAATGTAACCAACTCACTATCTCAGTAATTGTAATAGTAATTTCTGTCTTTCGTAACTAATCCGTTTATGTGCCATGGAGCGTAGATTAGTTGAACTCAGAGATACTGCATGGGGGGAATACAGCCTGGGTCACTTCTCGCTTCTCAGAGGCTTTTTGGTGAAGACTTGCCACTGCACCAGAGCGGCTTTGTCAGCGCCATGGAACTTGTCGGCGCCATGAGTGACATCTTCTACCTCCAACCACCAGAGGGCGACGATACACATCACTGGATAGTCAGGAACATACAGAACCGCGATCCGCACTCAGGTATGAACATGATAGTGCATGAATGAAGAAAATAACAAATTCCTTTTCACTTAGAAAAATATTTTGATCGTAGTCGGACTCGCCGGTGTGTTTTTCTTTCTCTAATTAATGAATCACTAACCGACGGCCTTTAGATCAGAAGGTTTGTTTCTTTTGTTCTTAAAAGTTGATAGGTAGATCGATCATAGATAGCTTGATCCAACTGATGATAAAATACTATATCTTGTCGTTTCAGGCGAGACAGGAAGTGTCGGTGGTGGTGGGAGGAGCCACTACGTCAGCTGTGGAGAGTCACCTTGCGAAGGCGAAGTGGAAGGAGACCATGACAGTATCTTATCAGTCAAACAGTATTCAAACACCCAAGAAAAGGTTCGGCAGTATTTCCAACATCTTATTTTAGTGTACAAGGACTTAATGTATTAAAATATATTTTTCCATGTTGAGATGTTGTGAGGTAATCAGAGCTTCGCAGTATTCAAGTGAAACTGACTTCTGGAAATGTGATCTGTCTGTGTGTGTGTAGCTTACAGAGGTCCACCTCAGCACCCCCGCCCTGCCCCTGGACGCCCTCCAGAACCAGCGTCTGAAACGGCCGACGCAGCGCGGCGCTCGAGAGTTTGCAGAAGTCCTCGTGGAACATGTGGAGTCGCCAGGATATTTCCACATCCGATTCAGTGAGGGTGAAGAGGCCCAAGCTATGGAGGACATGATGTTTGAGATGAGGTGAGATGATGTTCGTGGGAGGTCTTAGAGTTCAAACACATAAAGACAACGTAACTCCTTCGGTATTTACTATTTCAACGATTTTGTTGTAGCTTTAAAAAATCATGTAAGTTCTGCGGGGTTCAACATTACATGAAGCATAGTGCTCTTCATTATTCCACTGTTAAAGTATTTAAATGATTTTCCAAATGTTTGTCTGAATTGTTTGGAGGAATGTATTAAACTTTGTATTGGTTGCATCTGCAAAGTTCAAATTCGCCTATCTGTTACTGTCCTCTGCTTCCTCCAGACGATCTTATACCTACCCTGAAGTGTCGGAGCGCTACCGCCTCCCTGAGCAGTTTGTCCGAACGGGTCAAGTCTGCTGCGTGTCACCGAAGGGAATGTGGTTCTACCGGGTGGTGATTCACCAGGTCATCAGCCCCACGCAGGTCAAGGTGTACTTCGTTGACTTTGGTGATATTATCGTGATGCACACTGACAAGCTGAAGTTCCTCAAGTACGGGCATCATAAGCTTATAAGAAGTTAAACAATACAAGAACTACTGCTGCTGCTTAGCAGGTCTGTGTTTCACTAAACTCTCTCTGCTTCCCAGGTCGTGTTACTCTATTCTCCCTGCACAAGCTGTCCCATCGTCACTGGCTGGAATCAAACCTACCACTGTGAGCCTGGTAGCACGTCTACTAACGAGCATTATCATGGTGTTAATATTACAAAGTCGGCTGTGTTGGTTAAACTTCATGTTCCTTCCTGGCAAACCGACTGT
>CAAKHC010013678.1:17415-55712 GCA_901007825.1 Macroramphosus scolopax | reverse complement strand
GTCTTACATTCCCTCTCCAATAGGATGGACAGTGCCGTTTCAACCCTGACACCATCGGGGCCACGTGCACAGGCTACGTTGATGTGAAAGAAGGCGATGAAGGTGCCCTGAAGGAGGCGGTGGCCACCGTTGGACCTGTGTCAGTTGCTATTGATGCTTCTCATCAATCCTTCCAGATGTATGTATCAGGTAAGAAGCAAGGGTTTTGATATCCCGATCAACTGCAAGAATAAAGGAGTATTCATTGCACCAAACACGCTGTCTGATCCCTGTTTTTAGGGATGTACGATGAGCCCGACTGCAGCAGCACCGAGTTGGACCACGGTGTGCTGGCTGTAGGTTACGGCACTGATAACGGACAAGACTACTGGCTGGTCAAGAACAGGTAAACACCAGAATCTGCTGCACATGTTTTAAATCGAGGGCGTCTGCAGTGTGAGATGCATCTTTTTCATAGCCACCAAAAGATTGTGATGCAGCTAAGTATTGGTGATGTGTGTGTTTCTGTAGCTGGGGTCTACAATGGGGAGACAAGGGATACATCATGATGACCAGGAACAAACGCAACCAATGTGGCATTGCTACGGCAGCTAGCTACCCCCTGGTCTGAAGAGGTCGGTAGAAACTGAAGAAAGCATCCTTTTCATTACTTGCAGGTGTCTGCAGAGATGCACCTTTGACCCTCCATTAACTTGTTGTTGTTCATATTTATTGGATCTGCAGGACCTTTCCCCGGACCTTTCTCAGAGAGGAGGACAACTGTGGCACACAATACACTTTAATTACTGTATAAAGACGTGGGACAATATTATAATGTTGTCTTTGGCATTTTTTGAAGAAGATTTTAGGAAATAAATTATTTTCCAATGAGAGATTGTGTTGTTTTTTTGTTTTTTTTATTGTGCACAATCCCACTCGGACCTCCCTTGATGTTCATAAACTGAGCTCATAAACACCGCTGCAGTTTTCAGTTTTCAAGTTATGCATTGTCATTTACGTTAAAAAAACACATAATGACAACGAGCTGAAAAATCCCAGCACCCTTGAAGTTTGTTCAGCCTCTGTGAGGGCTTCTTAAACAACTGTGCTCTCTGCAACACATAAAAGGGTCTTTTAACATTATAAATACACATGCTTATGTTCTTTTTTAGATGTATGCACGTGGAAGATTCATCCTCTTTTCTTAAGGCTCATATCATGAATTATTCACTATAAGTGTTGTTTATCGAGAGGTCTGACATTGAGAGTCAAATGCTGGCTGAGATACTTCCTGCGGCTGCGGCCTCGGGCTTCCCAACCTCAGGCCAGAGATAAAGGCTGTGGGCAGGGAGTCGCAGGAGTGAATTCATCCTCGTGAAAGAAGATCTTCTCTTCAGGTCTTTTCTGCAGTCAGAGCGCTCGGACGGCCTTTTCTTTACCCATCTTGTCATGAGCTTCAGTATTCTGTGGTTTGTGAAACGCTGTTAATTCCTTTATATGCAGGCAGGTAAAATTAGAAGAGCGTCTGGGAGGCCGGTGTGAAGAATATAGTCTGAAATTGTAGACTTGTCTGTCTGATGTGGTGAAAAAAAGTCAATACGGGTTTCAGAGAAACATCTCAGGGAGGAAATGTGCGGTATCTCTCACGACCTCTATTACCATCAGCGTATTTCTCCAGACTGCCTTTTGCCTTCAAGATTGTCACATCTTCAAGTCATGACACTTGATAGGAAACGACCGCTGATACTCATTTCCCCCCAACAAAAACAGCGATTGTGATACGGCGGGAAAAAACGGGGGGAAATGAAAGAAACGTATTTTTATCTTCGTTTCTTTCAAACCACTGACAGAAGAGGGTTTATCATTTAGGAAGCGACTGGAGTCGGAGAACAAGTTAAGAAGGAAAGACAGAAGGCGAAAGTCTTCTGACTGTGACTCAGATGTTTGATAACAACCCTTCTTATAGCTTGTATTAAAGCTATTAAAACAAATCTGCAACTTCCCCTTCAAACATTAAAATAATCCCTCAACAGTCACTTGTAAGGCTAAATGGTTTTACGTGTAATCCAACTAAACAAGCAATGATGAAGTCATTACTATTACATCTCTATTGAACTTTCGTGCTGGAGAGTAAGTAGCTTCGCCAACGCACGCTTCATTAAGTCCAACAAATAAAGTCGCAATGCTTGAAAGTATTTGGCTGATTTGTCACGGGCAATTTAGCCCAAATGCATTTAATTTTACTTTGTGCAGCCGAGCTAAAATAAGTTAATTACTCCAATCTGATGTTGCTAAGTTGGGGAACGTCACTAATAGGTGATGTTGATCCGGCTTTAGATTTTCAAAATATAAAGTCGTTGTTGAGAAGACACCTTTTTTTTTTTTTAATTCAACACATTATTTGCCCTCGTCGCATTAATGAAATCACATTAAGTGGCTGTAATTTGTGTGTTTTAAATGTCACATTAGGTCTGGCTGTGATAGTATTTCAGGGGAGATGGTGAAAGTCTGCGGCAGAGAAACACAAAGGGACATATTAGGGATTTTAATCAGCTTGTGTGACGAAATATGACCTTGACATCTTACTTTTTTTTTCCTCCCTCAGCCCAGCAGGAGCAGAAAAAAAAGGAAAAACAGGCACAGTCAGAGTAATTGAAGGAGAGATTTAAATTATCTTTTGTCCGACGTGTCTCGTAAGCGTAGACCTGTAAAAAAAAACAAGCATCATTTTCTCAGCGCCGTAGTATGAAAGCATTCAGCCAATTAGGCATGAATGATTGTTATCCAGTGGAGTTATCATGATCATCCCATTTATTTTGGGAGTATGAAGGAGGACATTAGAAACTGGAAAAGCAGATGATGAAAAAGCTTCCAGACAGAGACAAAGGGAGACAGAGGGAGGTGAGGCAAATTAATTGGTTTTGCTAAATCCTCCTCAAACAGCAGAAGCCAATGTGGTTTCACAAAAGGCCATTACCGGTAATCAATTTAAATCTGTTTTACCCTTCCCAAGGAAACCAATTAGGCAATTTAATTTGGCTTTTTTGATTCACAGCATAACCGCGGCCCAGCACGTGGACGTTCAATTCACATCCTGCGGAGAGGGACAAGTGAAAACACTGGGAGGTGTTGCTGGAACAAACAAAGCTATTGATCAGAGGGAGGCTGAGAGGCAGGGAGGAGTGCGGGGAAGGAACACAGGGAAGCGTGGCAGCATGATAAATCCATAAAACTGGGTTTCTTTAGGTCAAGATTTGATATATTTAAACCCTGATTCAGGCAGCCATGCTTTTAGCTGAATCTACAGCTTAAATGAAGTTTTCCAGTGGCTGTGACTCTGCATAAAGGACGGTTAAGCATCATTTGTGGGTCTGGAGAGACTTTTTTTTTGTCCCACTAGATGGCAGCAGTTCACTGTTTATGATAATCTCAGCACTCCAGGGTACAAAGGGCCCGGCTTAGATTATCCAAGACTCTGGTTCAAATTTAAATCTATTCCTTTGATTGTTATAATCACACGTCCTTAGAATGCTTCCTCTGTCTGATAACATCCATGTATGTTATGTTATGTATGCCAGTGTGCCCGTTACGCTGCGACGGTGCACATGTCACGCACTGACTGCCTGCTTAATCAACAATGTCAGCACACAGTTTCCGTAGATTGGCTGCTGGGTTGCTATGGAGGAAAGTGTCAGTCAGCCGTGTCACCCGTGATAGCGAGCAAACAGGCTCTCCTACGGGGGCTGCAGACGGGGCCGCGTCTCTGCACCGATGTGTTATCCGTTTCCCATCATGCCCCGCTCTGCTCTGCCTGCGTGCATGTGTGTGAGTGTGTCTGTGTGTGTGGATCTTGTGGGAAATGGGACGTCAACTGGTTTGTCGTGGTAATGGGGAACATGTGTGATTGTGACAGACAGTTCTGGATGACCGCACACACTGAGGCGTGCACACACACACACATACACACACACAGAGGAAGCTTGGGGACATCACTTGTATATGAATCAAAACCTTATGAAAAATGGCTTAAATTATTATATAAATATGTTATATTTCAGAATATGAGCCTGCAGAGGAGGTACTGTTTGTCTCCATCTTGCACATTTTTTTATATTTTCTTATCTTTTCTTCTCCCTCCTTGCTTCATCTCTCCATCCTCCTTCAGCCAGCTGCATTTCTTGGACAGGGCTCCTGGTCTGAGGGAGACGAGTGAAACAAACCGTTTGAGGAAAACAGCTCTTGCAAGGCCAATTACACCCAGACAAAGCACTTTGCATGTTATTGTGTTAGGGATTCATGCTTGATTGACTGAATGGGTTCTAATGAGGCTGGGGAACAACGTGCAGGAAAAGAAGAAACACTCCCCGGTTTCCCTGATGGATTGATTCACCCACGCACCGACGTACACAAACACACGCAGGTACAAACACACTCTCTGGTGCACGGCTGCAGCGCAAAGGTGTACAATCACATTAGCATGCAGACGTACGGCGAAGACACACAGACAGACATACTAATGCAAACAACAGCTCTCTTTGTCAAATTACAGCCCGACCGAGCACACACTGTGTTCATCAGTGAGTGTGTGCTGTGGGTGGTAGATGAAGAGGGAATAGAACGGTGGAAAGGTAACTTGCTGTATTGCCTCTGCAGATCCTCCTATGTGAACGTTTCACTCCCACTGGCATCCTTTTATAGTATCACTTCACTCGCTGGAGATGGATATAGCAACAGATGGATCGGTGGAAACCTGCAGCAGCGACAAAGAAAATGTCGTGTTAATGATTGGCCTGTATAACAGATGTTTTATTCGTCTGACGTCTTGTGCGCCGGGCTTTGAGGTTTCACGTCTCACAACTTTTTTTTTGTTCTCTGTCTGCGGAAAGAAAAGTTGAGATAGTAGCCACGGGCAAACGGGAAATAATAAACGTTAGCTATGAGGTTTGTCAATGAGATATAAACTGAAAACGGAGTGTCTTAGAAGAAACAGACCTCTGCCAACGCCATAAGCTCATTATGCTATTATGCAAATCCGCAACAGAAACCGTCATATATATACGTGGAGATATATTTGAATATATATAGGATCCTGTGGCTCAGGAGGTATAGCGGGTCATATATGTGGAAGGTTCGTCGTTCGATCCCCAGCTCCTCCAGAATGAAAGTGTCCTTGAGCAAGACACTGAACCCCGAACTGCCAATCAAGAGATTGCTCCAATCATATCAAAAGCTAATTCTATACTCTTCTATACATTTTTTCCTATCCTGTCTTCACAGCAGCCCCTCCACCTGCCCATCTCCTTCCCCTCTCATTCATCACTCCTCGTTGCCCTTCGTTCCCTCTCAGCTTCCCTCCACTAACTCGTCCACGTCCCCCGACGTACCGAGGTCAGGGTGAAGGGGTCAATTGCCTGGGCGCACCGCAGAGCCTGATCTTGAAGGAGTAGTCATGTATGTGTGGTTCATCTTATCTTTGTTTTATATCGCCTGACAACTCTTTCCCGCAGGACACGACCTCCCTCTCACTCGCAGCAACGCTCCTTGCACATATGCGTGCATGAGTTTTGTTGCAGTGTGGGCGTGCGTGCGTGTGCACATCCTCCAGATGTTTACGCCTGCTCCTTTTACCCCACTTGTTTTGCTTGCCGTTCTATCTGCCCTCTTCTTTGCCTGACCCTCTTCTATCTCTGTCGTCCCTCTTCCGTCGATAGTCCGGGCTAATAAGGCAATTAAAGCCTAATGAAAGGAGTCTTCAGAGAGGGAAGGTCTCGGGCAACTTCATGAGGGCGAGAGAGCGATGCGTTTATTTGTGTCTCTCCTGACCAACAAGTGTTTGAGGAACTGTTAACCCAGTCCCATCACTATTTTAGTTATTGTTGTGTTTTTGCTTGAATTAAGGAGGGTGCAACACAAGGATTCTGGCTAATTTGTGTTAATCTAACCAGCGCCAGCCCACTCACTGCTGCCTGCATAGATCAGAAGGCCTTGTGCAGCAAGTCATCCAGGTTACCTCTGCTTGGCACCCAAAGTCTCGGATTAAGGGGGAATAAGGAGGGAGGCTCTGCGACCGTCTCCTGTCTGGGATGTGATCTGCTCGTCACGAAGCTCAGTGATGGATCCAGGTCCCCTCATACATCCCGATGCATACGATCACTGTTTGCACTTGTAGTCTGAAACAAAATCTTTACCCCTGATTTAGAAGGCACTTACAATGCATTAGCCTCGTGGTAATTACTAGAAACTCGATTAGAAGAAAACCGCTGAAGACCCAAGACCAAACTGGAGGGCTTAAGCTGCAACGCTGGTAAATGGATTTGAAGTTAATTTAGTGAGTCAGAGGGTGAAACAGCCATCAGTGATGTTTTAAGCTGCAGCAAGCAACCTGGGCGCCTCTTCACCATCGGCTGATCTCCTCTGTAGTCTGCCCTCAATTGGCATTCAGCTTCAGTTTGGTTTGAGTGGTACAATTGATGTGGGATTCTTTCCCCCCCATGTGTGTATTTCTGCCCGTGTGCACACGTCCTTGTATATTAATGCATGTGACCGTTGTTCATTCAACATTTCTTTTGTCTGTGGGTTATTTCCAGCCATGTTTTCATGAGTGCGGAGGCTACCGCCTATGCCTCAGGTTCTGTTCGGAGTGTTTTATTCATGGTTATTTGTGTGTTCTCTAACATGCCCCGAGGCATTTCTAGGACCTCAAGCAGAGTCGGCCTGCTTTCTGTGAATGTCTGTATCCACTTGCTCCAGTGTTCATGTTTGTGGGTCTCTGGGGGGCAGCTGTAAGAGCTTAGCTCATCCTTGATTATTAAGGCTATGATAGAGAGACAATCGCACATATGATCCATAAATATTCATGTTTTTTAACATTAAAAAATAATGGGAACATTAATATACTGTGCGGAACATTAGCAGCAGCCACATCGGCCAACACAAGTGATATCTCTGTGATATATTAAAACGGGTCTACGCTACCGTACGTGTGCATGTACCTCAAACATCCATACATATTGGAACTAATGCGCAGCAAGCTGAGAAAATCGTATCACTTATACATATCTAAATCCAAGAGTGTGCAGAGTGAGCAGATGGACTCCACCTTGTAGAAAGAGTGGGTGGAAGAAAAAAATCTGCATGTCCCTGTATGTGTGATTGTGGATCCTCCTTTTGGTGCCAGTTTGTGTGTGTGTGTGTGTGTGTGCACTGCAGGATCCTTTTGCCTCTGAGGAAGGTTGTGCATGTGTGCGCATATTTGTACACTGAGATATAGACACAGGTTGGGAAGATGCTTTTGAACATTTCTCACTTCCTGACAGGCGTTTAAACAGTTTCAGGGTCAAGACTTGGTCTTAAGTTTAGAATTGGGTGTAGGTTTGCATACTTGTCAGTGTGTTTGGGTGTGTATGTGTGTGTGTGTGTGTGTGTGTGGGCTGGAGAGTGGGTGTGCATCATGAGTGCACTGCTGTGACTCCTTCCAGGGACCAGATGGTGATGGAGCATGTTACCCCACCTGGCCGAGAGAGAGTTTTCAAACAAGATTATTGCCTAATTCAAATTGTGCATTTTCACAGCACCTTTCTACCTTAACGGTAATGAAAGCGGAAGGTCGCCTCATCCACACAACTTTATTACACCACTGTGTGCAAGGTGCAAAGCTGCACATTCATACTGATGGTGAAGGTGTCTTGTTCAAGGCGTAGCTTCTGGTGGAGCCAGGGAATTTTTGATTAGCAGACAGCCTCTGTACCACCTGAGTCATGACGTGTTTCTTCAATGCCTTAATATTGTAAGAACTGTAATAGCCATAGCGATAGAACTGCAATTCCCAGAATGCTTTGCGGGGGTGATTGGAAGGGACGTGTGGAGAGAGAGAGAGAGAGCTCGAGGGAGAAGTGTTGTTCCGTTGTGGCTGGAGTTCAGTAAACATAATTTTCAGTACGAACTCGTTTGTCGGTGACTTCTTTTTATATTACTACCCCAAGAACCTCTTTCCGAAGATATCAAGGTTTTCAATATGACTGGACTACCGGATCAGAAGGACGGCCTGACTCCACACGAAAAAAAGTAAGAGATTATTTACTCAGACAAAAGTTTAGTGTATTAAAGTCAGTTGAAAGTAAGGCAACAAAGGCAAAAAAAAAAAAACCCACCTTAATCCGGGGAAACTAGAACAATCAGATAACCTGAAAGGACTAACTGGCGCTCAGACAAAAGGGGAGCACAGACTAATTAGACGCGGGAGGAGAGGATGACGAGACCCAGGTGAAACACATCAGAGCGGGACAGGCAATCACAAAGGCGGGAAACACGGGGGATTCATCCGCAGTGGAAGGTCTCTGCCTCGCGGCCTCGCGGAGGAAGTTGGGGGAAAAAAAACAAACCGAAATATTTGTTTACAAATTTGCTTTTCCTCGGAGTTCCATTCACCTTTGTTCTATTTGTTCATTTTTCCCCCCCAGTTGCTCCGAGACCTGTCACACGGATTAACGGGTGAGAGGAATAGGGATTATATTGATGCTGCCTTCAAACCTGACCATTCTGGAGGCGGTTTCAAAGCATCTCGGCAGACAGGAAATAGAAATGTGATCAGTTTAGATGGGTCTTTGATGCCTCTCTGCCGTGTCAGACATCCTCCTGAAACAGCATTTCACCTGTTTCAAACACACCCGAGGGCAGGAGAGACAGGATCCGGGGTGATAGGAGATGGGACTATATTTTCCCAAACAACACTGGAGACAACAAAATGTTAAACAAGGACAGAAGACCTATAGGAGACGGAGCGGGACGTGACGGGGATTGAAATAAGAATGAAATGGATTAATAACTCTAATAGCAGATATGATGAGTTACTAGACTGTTACATGAATGAATCATTATATATAGATTAGTTTCTTCATCAGTCATTTCTGATTCTGAACAGTGCCTGATGATTGTATAGTTATTATAAAGTTATCTAGCAAACTTGGTAGTTATTAAGTAGCCATGAGATCGTTATTTAAATGTTCGAGTGCTCTCTATCAACTCCTGATGGATGATATCTTTCTTTCTAGCTGCTTGAAGCTCCACCATGTTGACAAGTTTGTTGCAAACTGTGTTCTGTACTCAGGTTGTCATGACGCAAGTCAAGTTTTTTGCTCTAAAAGCAGTTTCTTGTTTCAGGACAGAGACAGAAAGGAAAGTTGGCCAGACATCCGAACCGTGGAGCTGAAACTCACCATCAAGGCTCGATAGGATGAGTGGAGCCGCAGAGTCGGGTGATAATTCTCTCCAGGTTCACCGCCGTGAGCGACACCTCTGACATTATGTATTGTCATTTGATATATTGTCCTTCAACTAAACCCCTCTAAGACTAAACTCTTGTTCATCCCGGCCAATAAATCTATCCATCACTATATCAATTGCTCTCTCTCTCTCTTTCTCTCTCACACACAACCAAGGTTGCAAGAAACCTGGTTGTCGTGATTGACTGATGACCAGTGATCCCTCTCTGACCGGGTTATGGCCGTCTCCCGGTCGTGCTGCTTCCCACCATGCAACATGAGAAAAATCGGACTCAGTACGGTGGGCTCACGTTGACTACGGCGACGCCCTTTCGAGAGGGTCTCCCAGCATGCACAGTGAAGCCCTGACAGGCAGTACAGAAGGCTGTGGATGTCAAAACAGCCTAAAAGGGCACATCCACTACCCCTTGATCTCCTACCCATGGCCACCTGATTATAATTTATTAATGCTCGCCTGCAGAGTGACTGGGTCTGCACTCATCTACTTAAGCGTATGTTTCCTCTCAGTCGCTGCTCACCTCTGTTCACAGTTTGGTTCCTTGATGATGGAAAGAGCTACCAAATGAGCAAGGTCGTCCGTCTCTGCGTTCAAGAACCTCTTAACGTTGCATCCTTGCCAAGAGCACCTCCTCCCCTGACACCTGTAATAACCTAACATGCCTTAGTCGCACTTACTGTGGAGCTCCTTCTCCCATCTTCTTGAATAGGTTCGGTACTTAGCGCTGACTCCAGGGTCTCCTACGGGACTGAAGCTTAGAGGTCGTTCCTCAGCTTTAAGTCACAATGATCAATGATATCACATCATTCTTAAGAATGAAGACAATTCTCTTAGTTTAGGGATTACAACTCTACATCTCGTGTTCAATGCATCCTCTTCATTGTTTCTAAAAACAGTCTCTAATTCTATGTGACACTGCGGAGGCGGCGCAGGAGAGTTATGACTCAGCGGCTCAGCAATATTATGGATCCATGAATCAGAGCCGTACATGCCCATTCATGCTTATTTCAAATTTGTCCAATTTAAGAGGGACAGCTGGAGAAGGTAAAGTCAGGGATAATTATTTACACAAGTTATTGTTCCAACAAACAAGGCGACTTGTGTCTCCTGTCCTAACCACACGTAATCTGATCTTTCAATGCAACAAAATCAAATGTAATAGAATCCCAATGGTTGTGACGAGATCGCGTCTGTTGACTGTTGGAATAAACCTCACTGACAGCAAAGCCTCTTGAAAATAAGATGTTCTATGATGTTACTGCTGTGGTTCATGTCTGGATAGAATTACGCTCAGGAAACATTTGTTAAGGAAACATTTCGGCTTGAGTTAATGTTGGGAAACTCGGGTGGGACTTTCTCACAATATACAGACGTCATGACTTCATTGCCTTTGCTCTTTGAACTAAACAAGAAACATTGAGATTATATTTATGTGTTTGACAGACGTGTAGAATACCAACATTTTTGTTCCGGCCGCTGCTCGGCACATAACTCCAGTTGTCAGGTCGCTTTATTGGTAGCAGGTTTCTGCAAGAATCCACCTCACAGTTCTACAACTGTTCCATAAATCAATAAACTCTTCAGTTCCCAAATACTTCTCTGATGACCTGAAGCAGTGGGAACCTTGTAGAACGTTGTTCCCAGGGTCACAGACAATTCTGGGGGAGCTGCCTTTTGCCTCGATGCTGCTCCTATTTGGAACAAAATACCAGAAAATTAAACCCAGGAATTATACTTAAACTGTCATTCAGCTAAATTAATTTAATTTGCTGGTGATTTGCCAGCGTTTCTATTGTTTTCTATGCGTAAGAGCATTTTTATTTTACCGTATATGCACCTGCTTGTTTGTTTTATTGTCCTTCTGGGAAGCGCTTTAGGTTCTCCGTGCAGGAATACATCCATATAAATTAATTTAGAGCCTTGGTCTCTACAATTGTGGTACATAAATTAAGTTAATAGGTTTTGTTTGTATCTTAGAATTCAATTTACCATGCACAGTATGTATGTGGATTAAGTCTTACCACAACGGACTCTACTTAATATGAAAGCTTCAGTTTCCTCTCTTGTACGCTGAACTCGTCCGATATTCCCAGAATCCCTCAGGTCCAAAATTACAACTGGTCTTAAGTGGATTGAGGCTCCGCTCGTCTATAAAGGTCATACGTGACTATTAATGAGTATCGTTGTTCTGGTTTCTGTCTCGTGTGCTTGCTAATTGAGCATAGCATCTCCTTGCCTACATCCCTTGGATGTACGTGCAGATGCGAGGAGGGACAGCTGGCATCTTTCTTTTCCCTGCGACGAGCTGCTGCTAACTGTGACGGTGCAGCTAAATGAGACCTGTGATGGACGCTGTGGCTGACAGAAGCATCTAAGCCCAACACTTCCCCTTTCCCTAACCGCCTGGCGTGCACTGCAATGGCCAATCAACTGCTCACACAAAGGGAGGAATTAGCATATTCCCTGGCACAAAATCACCCCCTTAATTGCAGCTGCATTGAGCCCGTGTTCTCCACACCTCCTCTCCACTTATTCTCTCTCTGCCTTCCTTGCACTCTCCCCTCACCAGCCTCTCCAAGTATTTTTTTTTCTTCTTCCTGTTATTCTTTCACGTTTCTACTTCGTTCCTTTTCCAATCATTCAGTCTTCATCAGATGGCCATTGTGTGGGCTCGGGGGGAGAGGAAGAGGGAGGAGGGGGAGAGGAAGATGGGCTGGTGGGAGTGTGTTTGGCATGCTGTACTATAGGAAGAAGATTGTCAGTCTCAAATGATGCTCTCATAATCAGCACAGTGGAGCCGGGCTGCAGCCTGGAATGACAATGTCAGCCTAATGCTGTGTACATGCTCTCCCTTTTGGCGTGTCAATCTTCCTTTATCGCTCTCCTTTCACTCGTGCTGCCTCTCAGCGCTTCCTCGCGCTTTTGTTTGTGTGTCTTTTAGTCTTTCCATCCTTGCCCCGTTTCCTGGCGTACTGTACCTCTCGCTCGTGTGCAGATTTCCTTCTGCTCGCGCCTCCAGTGTTTCATCTCCATCCGTCGCTCCTGTTTGCTCCCTTCGCAGTTCACCCGTTTCCTGCTCGACCTTTTCATCTCTCGTTTGATTACAGGCAGCAAGGTGTTCCATACAGACCATCTCCCCCACTTGTAATATGCTCAGAACAGTAGGACAGGGTGCTACTAAACCATGGAGTCAACCCTTCAGTCACCTTCTCTACCGACTACCATCTTTAAGAGTGTCCCCGTCCTGACCTCCTGTAATGTCATGACTCTCCTTCTCATACCATCCAGCTTGTTATATCTGCCTCCTAACTCTGTTATCATCGCCGGGCTCACACACACTCATCCGCGCCGACGCTGTTATAGCTTTATCTCGGCGTACTGTATGCTGTCACAGTGGCGGTGTGTCTGTCAGCCTCTGTTGTTGCTTGTAGTTTGTCTCCCAGCGTTTCCGTTGTGGTAACGGTGTTTATTCTGCCAGTCAAAGATGAGGAGGAGACCGCATCAGTCATCTCTCTGTTGTGGAGACGCTGTGAGTAGAGGGAGGGAGAGAGAGAGGGAAATGAGAGGCAGCAGTCACATTTCAGGCTGTAAAGAGTCCCAGGTGGTTTACACAGTTGTGCGTCTGCGATAAGCTGAGGTCTTGACTGCCGTTATGCAGAATTTCCATACAGTCGGAATACCCGATGTGATGTGCTGAGACGAGCCCGCGACGCGCACGCACAGCTCGAGGGCTGCACAGCCGACGGGGACGACGTGCGAGCTTCTGCATCCCACCAGCTTCTGTTCACCGACTCATTATTGTTTTAGAACATTCAGACTTTTCGTCAGATAAAAAGAAGCAAATGTGTAATTTCACATGACAATATCGATACATAATCACTCTGTTGACATTTCTCAGAAAGTCATTTGAGAAAACTGTAATCATACGGGAATGTTTTTTTTTTTTTGGTTAATCCAGCATATTAACTGACAAGGAATTGAACTTATCACATCGATGCCAACAATCCAATACCAGCCACAATTAGTCCTGCTGATTGATTTTCGCTCTAAATGGCCTCAAATAACAGAATGGCAACATCTCTTACAGAAGACGTTTCTTTCTCCCTCATATTGTTACGCTGTCGTCCATCCATACACGAGTTTAATAGAATTAATAACCGCTATGACAGGACACGACAAACCTGAGTCAGGATAAATCTGACCATTAAATAATGAATTACTCAGCAGTCAATCATTGGACGTATTAGATGCCTTTTTCATTCTTTTTCTTCTGAGTTCCGAAAGTTAAAGAAAATAACAAGCGAACTTCTTAGAGCATCAACATCAGATGTATTAAGTAACAGAACTCCTCCTCTTGGTGGATTTGCAGTTAACTACGTGACTCACTACAAAGTATATTCTATTGTATTGTACTGTAAATTATAAAATAAACATAGAATGTGAAGCAACATCTCCCCTTTTGCACCTTGGCCAAATTTGATTTTAAAGCAACTTTGGTGATAAATCTTGCAGATAAATCTCAATAAGCGGCTCTCTGGTATTAGGAGTGTTGAAACTGGAGGGTCTGCACAAACAGCCTCTTTATTAATAATGCTTGACAGGGTTTCTGGTTGGAAGCTAAAGGCTCATTAGAGCACGCTAACTAGTCCCCAGTAGCAGAGAGGCATGGCTGCTGCTGGTCTCTAATAAAGAACTGACTAATTGGCTAATTACATTCACAGACAAAGCTCATGAGTGCCTTACTTACGGAACCTCATTTCAAAGGGGCCGGTGTTTAAAATGCACGACGCAAAACCGGGGTCACACTTAAGGAGGCTCGCTGCATAATGAACAAACGACCACACGCTGACAAACGCAGGTACACACAGACATTAACAGGCTGTCACACACAAACATGCACAACCTGCTGGCAGAAATGGGACTTCAGTGACTTCACATCACGCAGCTCATTAATGAAAACGCCTTCATTAGCATGCTTTGTTTGGAACTCCTAATGGACTCGACCAATCTAACTGATTGTAAGAGGATTGTTTGGAATAAAAATGTTCCTCCGTGTGACGTGAGGAGGCGTAGCCGCCTTTGTTCTGTGCCACTTCAGAAGTTATCAGGTTGACAACCTATTTCTGGGATATTTGACACTCTGCTCCAACTTTTTGAAACAGGTCCCGGTTGTGAGCTAAATAAAGGTGAGGTGGCGGGGAGCTACAGGAATAAGATGAAGAGCGGGATAAAGACAAGGAGAGAGGAAGAGAGGAGTAAAAGCTGACCCGACAGGAAGTCTTTGACAGGGACCCGCTCGGCATGTAGCAGAGGTGCAGGACTCTGACATCGAAACCGAGCGCACCGTCATCTATCACCGAGGCAACTTTGGCTGTCAGAACGGCAAGCCGGGGGACGACAAGGCAATGCTGGGGCAGATGGAAAGGGAGAAGGAGGCCCAGAGTCCTCCATCAGTGGACCATGGTCAGAGACAGGGGCAGGACAGCAGCCAGGATGTGCACTGACACACACACACACACACACATACACAAGTTAAAATAGGGGCTAAAGCTTGTGTTGACCGATGGCCTTCTCCGTCCACTCTGCAGACCAGCTGTCTGGACAAAGTAGATACAACACATCCATCATCACACTCCTCCCGTCCCGGAGACGTCTGGTGAAAGTGCACGTGTGTGTGTTTTCTGTTTGTGAGTCTCCACCTCTGTCCCGCGCATGTTCGCCGTGCGAGACAAAGAAAGGGCCAAGAGCGTGTCGTTCTTCAGCTTATCTCCTTGTTGTCTTACAAAAGCCGAGCTAACAAGTATTAGAGTGCAGGAGAACGTTTATGTAAGCCCTGATTACTGCACAAGTCCTCGCGGGGGGAATGATTAACATTTCCTCCCGGCAACAATGTTTGCGGTTCGGTTTTCCGTGTGTTTTTACGCCACGACAACAGTGAGGAAAAGCACAATCGCGCGACGCCGTCGAGCTAATCAATAACAATCAGAGTTGTGCAGATATGGCTTTTGCTCAAGTCTTAATTTTCAAAATCACATCAAATTCACAATTAAGGCTGATTACCATCATCACCGGCTTGTTGTCAAAGGATTAATGGAACACAAACAAACTGTTAGAAGCCTGATTAACATGCATGTGCAAATAACCAGCCCGGCATAATGGCATCGTACTCCATTTAATAATTGCTCTGTCTGGGATAAAAAGCCCTGTAATGCCGCCGTGGTCGAGTTCAAAGTCCGTGAGCGGCTGCTGTAAAATCGTCTTGAAAGGTTCGAATGCCGTGTGACCAAACTGTTGTTTTTTTTTTATTGTTCTGTGTGTTTGAATAATTACATTTGTTTTATAGACTGAGCAACACAGCACAGCTTTAATTACTCTTCGTCAGATCTATTTCAGTGTGTAGCTTCCGTGGGAGCGGACCACTTCATTTCATTTGGATACTGTAAGTCATAATGCTAAGATTAAAATGTAACTGAGTTTAGAGTCTCCGAGGGGGGGGAGAGGCAATCATCGGAGTATCGGGTATCTAGTCGAATTTCCAGGCGAGGCAGACGTAGGGCGAAAGAGTATTGATATTGCTCCGCGTTACACCAACAGTCACATAATCCTCCGTGATGAAGAGGCCACAAGACACGATTAAAGACCGACATCGTAACAATGGATTCCAGTGGCCACCAGATTCAGAAGAACACGTCAGATGAGCCACAAAAATGGAAAATGTTAAAAAAAAAAATTCTCTATTTCTCACTTTACCCACTTATATCTAGAAAATGCCGAGGCCTTCTATTATATGCAACTCTGAACTGAAACAATCTCATACGTCGGGATGCATGTGCAAAAAAATGAGACTCCCATTAACACGAACGCCTTTCCCAGATGCCGCTGTGAAACGGCTGAACTACAGGTTTTATAACCACAACGTCTGACATAATCACACAACAACAGCTGCGCTGAGAGTTCGGCCAAATTTCCTGGTAAAGCGATCACTCAGAGAGAGAGCAGTAAAATATAGCTAAGTAGCGCGCGGCGTTTTCAGTCTGGCAGTTCTTCTGCACCACTTCACTCCCTGCACAGCGGAGGCAGGAGAGGTTTGTCTCTCGCTCGCAGGGGCAGCAGACCCCGTTTGGTCTCTCTAAAGCAGCTTTTTTTTTTTTGCTATTTCGAACGGATCTACAGAAAGTGAGTTTCCACTTGTATGTACGTCTTTTATCTTCATGTTAACATGCCTGCTCAGCTGCTGCTTGGCCAGAAGCTGCACATGGAAAGTGAGTAAACAGCTCTTAAAAAACATCAAATAAAGTCACAGCTCTTTGCTCGGGAGACTCTCTGGAAGTGGAGGGAAATCTTAAACTGGAGCCATTAATTGCTCGTATTTCAACACTGAATGAGGGATGGATTATTCAAGACCTACAGTAACGGAGGAGGGAGGCTGGTGCTCGTCCCATCGATTCGTGTCTGCGAGACTACACAAATACGGGGCACACGAGGGAACGAGGAAGAAGAAGACAAGCGAGGGGGGGAAAGGAAAAAGAGGAGATTTTCAGAAGTTAAATGTACTGAAGAAGTGGATTGTGAAGTTAAAAGGAGACGCAAAGGCCTCTGAGCTACTAATGCAGCCCTTGGGAGAGCTCCAGCGCATTATGCATATTAGCAATAGACTAAAGATAGACTAAATCACTGGTGGTGGCTCTCTTAGAACATTGCTGGTGAAAGTACACTTAAACTGTCTCCAACTTCCCGCAGTAATGTGATCGCTATCTTCAGGCGACACAATATGTGTGTCTCTATTACACTGAAACACAACGTTTGCGCGCAAACCCGAGCAGTCATCCTCGCAGAAGCCACGCAGGACTCGAACGTGAAAGCGACTGCCCCTCGGGAGATGTGTCTTATTGGCCCACAACATATTTTCCAAACGGTCATACGAGTGCATCTTCAGAACAGAGCCGGGGAGACGCAGCTCTTATGTGTTGCTTGTCAGTCCATTAAATCTCTTAAAACATCAACTCAACAGGCATCAGTGTGCCCCGGCTCCATTTACTAAAGAACGAGGAGAGTATGTCTAGATCACAGTAATCACCTCCCGTTGCTCTTCAGTGGTTTTAGTGATATTTCCGAGAGGTTACAGTAAGTATGTGTGTGGGCTGGAAAACGTGTGGAAAATAAGTGTGTGTGCAAGTGTGTCTTTTTTGTCTCCGAACTGGGAGCTTCAAAGCAGGGCCTCTTCAGCAGGGGTGCTTGAGGAAGTTAGGTACCCTCCGATTGATACACAGGCACCCTCGTATGACTTTGTGGTGAATTGGTACATTAACATAGCGATTTTATCCCAGGAATTTGCAATGCAACACACATATTCATCCACTAGGGGGCGGAGGCTGCGATGCAAGGTGCCTACCTGCACGTCAGGAGGAGTCAAGGATCAAACCTTCCAATTACTGCAGGACCTTCTACCTCCCTGAGAAAAGTCTCAACTTTCTCCCAAATATCTGCCCTGAGTGGCTCTTTGCATCACACGTCATCACCATGGAGTTACACAATCACAGCACAGTGGCTAATAGATGCCTACCGCCTTAAAAAATGCTGTCTAATTTAGGTGGTAAGGGAAACTGTCTCTCCTCTTCGCGACGAAGAATCCATGTGAGAGCTCAGCTTGTTCACTGGTACCAGTAATCATCATTTTATTTCTAACGTTGTGTCTTGGTGATGCTCCAATAGTAGATATTGAGGTATCAACTGAAGCAGTATAATCCTGTGAGTTAAGGACAACCAATAATTAATACATCTTATCTTTATGAACATCATATTATCTTTTGATGGCTGCATCTCTTCTCTCGCTGTAACAACTGCCTGTGCACCCTCATGATTTCACTCTGGACCCCAGACGTGCTTCAAAGATGTTTTTTTTGGGTTTGTGTGGCAACCATTGTAAGACAACGACACTACCTGCTGTTCTCCTAAATAATAAATTGTGTTCTGCTATTATTCATTCATACAAAACGACTGCCATTCTCCCAAACCATCGTCATCTCCCTGCCTAATACTCTCATTTATATGTTGTGTTTGGGGTTGTCATAAGAAGCAGTGTGTGTTCTTAAATGAGCGACCCTGTATTAAGTACTGTATGCCGTTCAGGTAAAGGGAGACGAACCACTATGCAAAGAAGATAATGAGATTGATTGATTAGTTGCTCTTGTTTCTAATTACCTTAATGAAGAATTAATATAATCATTGAATATGTGAGAGTGATTACATTACGTTAACATTTCATGGTGGTACCGAAAGCAGACGTGGATGTAGCTGTCGTCAGCTACCTGCTGCAGACTGAACCGCTGCAGAAAATATCCTCTATTAGTATGGAGGTCACATTCTGTTGATGCACAGCTAATTAGCCTCAAGCTCAGAATGGGCACAGTTCCAATTAGTAGTCAATGTGCCCTTTTCAGTGCACACCACTCGTTCTCTTCGCTGCTGTGTGAGTGTTGCCGTGTCTGAGTGGCAGTGACAGGCCAGCCAGCGGTGGACCATCAGCCGGGAGATGATGGATGGCGCTCAAACGCCGGGTTGAACAGGAGCAGCTCATGTCTGTCTCCGGCCGCCGCTCCGTTTAAAGGCGCGGAGATTTACAGTGGACGGCACGAACGAAACACACAACGGCTCACACTCACACACACACAACAAACAAACACGCACCATGTGTTCCTATATTAAATGTCTAATCCTGAATCATCGTTGCTGCTTTTGTTATGTATTTGGAACCTTTTGTTCCCTGGGTGAAGATGTTATATTAATCCAAAAAATATAAACTGTGTCCAGCATGTCTTTCTAATAAAGAAGTCAGGCGATAATTGGTCTCTTCCCATGATACCACGGAACAACGGTGATCGTCTGTGAACAGCAGCACACAGTGGAAGGACTCGGTTACCTCGATGAGGAGTTGCCTGCAGCTCTTCTTCATCCAACCGCTCACTGTGACTGCTCCTTCTTGTCCCATTGCTCCCTGCGATATTTCAAACGGATCTGCTGTCTGACGGATGCATTTCATGTGGCTGCCTCACAATAAGTCAACTTGGTTTTGCACCAATTAAATGCTTTTAAACGTTTTTCATTTGCAGCGACTTCTCCACAGACACCATGTTGGTCCACTGTGTTTACTCATTCGATGATAGAGACTTTACAGACACAGAGACTCTAACCAAACCTTTGTCACACACGACAGAAATCCTCCCCGTGCGTTGATAGATACGCCGTGACCCTCCCGTCCTGTAACCACCGTGACACAGACCTCGGAGATTTAAAGCTAACGCTTCCCATTCCCCTCTTTTCTGTTCTCTTTCCCTTCGTAGGTCAGCTCATTCATCTCGAGGCCTGCGGAGACGTCGGAGCAGGGCACGGCTCAATCGATCAGGAAGCCCGACTGCCCTTTGTGTGTCCGTGTGTGTGTGTGTGTGTCTGTGTGTGTTTTCTTCTCGAGCATGTGTGTACATGTAAGAGATCAGACTGAGGGATTTTATTAATGGAACGGCAGCCGTGGCCTTTGCCTCTCGCATCACTTTCTCCACTCCCACCCTCTTTGCGCAAATCAATTCTCTAATATTTCTTTCCCACATTTATCTCCTTCCTAATTCCACCCGATCCCTTCATCCATTCATTCCAACGCTCCTCGCTCTTTCACCGACCTCTACACCTAATCTACCTCAGCTCAGTTTTTTCTCCCCGACACAACCTCCGCTCGCCTCCTCCTCTCCCGCTTCAAGTGAAAAGCAGTTGACAGCTATATTTATGTATCTACCTTTCATGTTTCCGTGGTGACACCTAATTAGCCACTTGTCACAGGAAGAGGTCAGTTATTAGAAGGGAGGCGCGGCGTGGCGGGATTAGCACAGTTGATAACAGGCGCCTGGTGACGCAACGACTGAGGGATTGAGGCGGCTGAGGAGTGAGACGCCAATGACAGATGGTTTAAGGGTGCGGAAGGGGAGAGACGGAGGTAGGACGACTTGAAGGAGCCGAAACGGGATCGGAAGACGAATGAGAAGGGATGAGGAGGAACAAAGAAGTTCACGATCCACAATGTCACAGCGGGGTTCTTAGGTGAGATTGTAGGCGGTCCCTGCTGGAGCTAATAAAGTATGCCATCACCCCCGTGTCAGAGAGCCTGAAATAGATCCCTGCATATCGAATCCCCCCTGAACAGACTTCCTACAGAAGTCTGGGGATACAACATATAACATAATGGAAGAAAATCACTTAGAAATGTAAAATAAGCTAAAAATAAGCATGCTTGCATGCACGTGCCTGCATGTGTGTTTGTGTGTGTGTGTGTGCACACGTGTGCATTTACATGCATCTGAGAACACAGTCACCGGGTAGCAGCTGCTTCCCACCACTTGTCATTGATAAAGGATGAATGACAGTAATTAGGCAAGCGGAGGTGGCTAATAGCTGGTGTGGGCAGAGAACATACTCTACATGAATTGGATCCTCCATCGGAAAGTGACTGAAGACATCCAACTTGAAGCGAACATAAATACCCTAATTAGATAGCGGCCTTGTCAGCCTCGCTCTCCTCCTCATGCTGGTCGGCCGGTCGAGTCCTAATGATTCATTCCCGGTCACTCAGTGTGACACATCAATGCACCTGAAGTAAATACAAAGAACAGGGACTGTGACTCTCATGGTGAGGATGAGGATGTAATCAGGGCGGATGGAGAGACGATTTCATCCCCTGTTCCTTCTGTGATGTCACGTTACATACCTGAAACCATATAATCATATCATTAAGAAAAGATTAACACGCTTTCCACATTTAATGAGCTGAATCACAAAGAAACGTAAGGGTGGGTTTCCTTTGTCGCTTTCATTTCCTCCGATATTTAAATTGCTAGTTTAAATCGTAGGCTAATTTGCTTTCAATTAAAATTCAAATCTAAATTCCGCAACAGTTTCACAGCCGACAAAGCACATCAGAAAATAAACGATGAATTAGTTATTTATTAATGAATTAGTCAGAACACGGTTTTACAGATATCCAGGGAGGAGCTTTACTTGACGAGCACGGCAGAATTAGAAGTTAAGTTTTTCACAATAAGAGTTCTTCGTTCTGATATAAATCTGCTGCTTACAATCGACATAAAGACAGGAAGTAACGTGAATATAAACAATCCTAAAGTAATGGAAAGACAAGTATTATGTACTATGTACATATATTAAATATTTACATATTGAATTACAATGTGGAAATGTGAATGAATTGAAAAAATGTGCAATTAAATAAAAAAAAATTAAAAAATCACATTTATTTTGGAGGTCGTCACTTAGTAGAAAATCCAATTCCTGTATGAACTTCGTAGAAGTCCGACATTTGGAGGGTAAAGACATTGTATCAGCGTGTTGTTGGGTTCTTTGAGCTCAGTAAAGCTCCTCACATTTTCAAGTGGATGATCAAGCAGACGGGTCGGCTTTAAAACTTAATTACGCCTGCATGCAGCCAGGAATCATAACATGTCCATAACGGCTGCGATCCAACATGAAAGAATCGTTTACACAGAATAGAATGACAAGGGGCCATTAGCACATGTGATCCTCCCGGATCGATCAATGCCAGACTAAACTCACGCCTGTCTCCTCCTTTCAACTACAAGGTTGCGATTTCAAGAGATCAAACCGGGATAATTTCCTTTCACAGTGCGTCAAGTCTTCGGAGGGAACACGCAGTGGAATGATGGTAAAGGGAGATGAAGGAGATCAGATACGAGGGGGAGCCGGAATAGATGGAGGAATTTAGATGGAACTGATGGGACGGAGAGATTCAGAGGGAATGAGAGACGTGTGCATGTGTGTCAGAGTCCGTGTGACAGACGCAGCGGGTGTGAGAGGCATCTGAGTAGAGGAGGAAGAGGAGGAGGAGGAGGAGGAGGAGGAGGGCACAGGTGAGAGACGTCTATTTCAACAGGCTCACACACTTCATGCTCATTTGTTCTTGTGAGGATTCATCGACACACTGATTCTTTGGATCTAAATCTGGATTGGCTAAAAGGTCGAGTGCACCCCAACTACTTTGATGTGTGTCTGACGGTGTGAAGAAACACTTGTCCTTCAACGGTCCTCCCTTCCTCCGATGTGTCCTTCAACGGTCCTCCCTTCCTCCGATGTGTCCTTCCATCGGTCCTTCCCTTCCTCTAGAAACCGTACACTGTATCAACACATTCACACACCGTTGGCAGATGTGTTGTGGCTGACACATTAACACACATTCATCCACTGACGGAGCATCAGCAGCAGTTACAAGTCCAGTGTCTTGTTCGATGACACTACAACACGTTCGTCTCTCAGGGACCTGAGTCGAGACCTCTCACACAAGTGCAAAATCATATTTCACAAGTCATCAAGCCTGTGAGAAGCGATCGATCGTCTCTGTGTAAACGTCAGAACACTTTGTGACAACAATAGACGCGTCGGCGGTGGAATAAAAGGCTCGTGTTTCACTCGTCCGGCAGTCTGGTGCCTGATCTTCGTCTGTCTTCGTCTGTAATCCTCAAACCCGCGTTAGTCTCACCAGACATTTACACGGAAATGTCATATTCTACTACAGCAGCAGAACACAGGGCTCGTTTGTCTTGTACAATATTGTAGTTTAAAGAAGCAGAAGATGAAGCTCAAGGAGAAGATGAGGCAGGTGAAGAAGATGAGCAGCAGGTTTATGTTGGCGTTGAGTTCTGTTATCCAGTTAGTGTTTCTGCTTGCATCAAACACCAAATTTGGAGAGAAACTAGGCAAGCACCCAAATAAAATGTATGTTTTTGTGCACATTAGGCATCTTTCAGTACTTACAATCATTCTCTGCCAACTGCTACATTTAATTGTAGACGGGAAAAAAAGAAATACCTGGCAGCTCTCTGCAACGACTGCCTCTCCTCACGTCTGTTTTGCAACAGATCCAGAATCCAGATGCACGTTAAAACATTTCTTTAAATAACTAATTTTGGGAAGATTGTGCAGCTTTTGGCAAAGGTATGCAGCTACTGAGTGCTTCAGAGATTAGAAATGTGGCAGGTGATGAGGCGGCGGGAGGAGGAGGAGGAGGAGGAGGAGGAGGAGGAGGAGGAGCGTGAGCGGCTCTGGCTCATCAAATCAGCCTGAGAGTTAGTGAAATCAGTGTGCGAGTTCCAATCTGAGCATCACAACGGCATGTGAGTATTCTACAATAACTGGAACAGCAAGAGAGAGAGAGAGAGAGAGAGAAATAGAAATCTGTTTTTATCATAGAGCCTGTAAATTACTGATTCTGTAGACAGCTTGTTAGTTTCACCGCGTCTCCGTCTCTCGTTTTTGGAGCAATTAAACCAGACAATTGCTCCCCTGGAATTGCCTGTCTTAAAGAGGCTTGATGCCAATATCCCCCCCTCTTGCTTTTTACCGCTGCAGGCCAGCCGTTCCTCTCAAAATGTGATAACACGAGTGGCCAAACAATAGAGCCAAGTTCCTGCCAATCACGGCCGCTGTCAATCACACACAATTGGCTTTTCCTGCTCAGATGGCTGCAATAAGCGCCGAGCAGTTATAAGTTTTAGGAGGACATGATTTTGACATCTGTTATTGTTGGGGGAGACGGCAGCTCTCGGGGCTGAGCTCTTGAACTCTGACGTATATTTCTTTCCCCCCTCAATACTTCCACATATATAGGGGATGAAGGAGAAAACCATCCGAGGGAAATCACGTCGTAAAACTTAACCTTTCCATGCGCCCGACTTCTGACGACTCTCCAGAGCAGGAGCAGTTTTTCCGTGCAATAGCATTTCCACCGTTGCCTCTGTTTATTCACTTCTTGTTACCGTGACTGAAACTGGGAGAATAAAAAAAATAAAGAAACAACGGTTTTTGACAGGAACCCACAACAGCTGTCAGAGGGATTCGGCGATGAAAACAAAATGCAGCATCGTTTGAATATAGGCTGAGAGAGAGAGAGAGAGAGAGAGAGGAAGAAAAAACAAAAGATATTTTGTTTTCCGTACCTGACTTGGTTGTGGATGAGATGGGGAACAGGAAAGTGTGACAGAACTGGGGTGATTGAAGGTTTGGGAAAATAACATTTCCTGGAAAGTCCCCCAGAAAATGAACATTAAAGACAATATGGAAGGATTTAAACAAACTTTTGATGGTTCGTTTGGATGATTGGTTGGTGACATTACACGCGAGGCTTTCTTAAAAACACTGAAATGACATAATCCGTGGGAGCTCTGGGAGCTGCGGCGATGGACCAGGGCTCCCAGCAGGGTCGGGCAGGTGAATGACAGATGGAGCCGGGGCCGTCCAGCCTGTTGACCAGCTGGTTCTCCGCTGCAGGGAGGCCTCGCTCTCCCTCTGCTGGGCCACTAATCCTCTTCCACCACTTCCAGTCACAGCCCCGACCTTGTTGTTCCCTCGCTGGCGCCCGCCGTTAACCTGCTCGTGACGACAGAGCGCTTCCGTGTGGAGAAACGTCCGAAAGCAGAAGGCTGGCGGATCAAACCTCAGCCGGGAGTTGGCGATGTGATTCGTGACTGTGTGATATTCTTTCCGTCCACCGGTCGCCCGCTGTGTGAACACTAAGCTGCGATTCCAAATACAACGTGTTGATCTTCTGCGCTCCACCTTTGCTCCACGTGTTGTGCATCACTTCATGCATGACGTCTTTCTTCATCCCCTCGCTGTTGTTATTGCAGAACACAACAAGTTCACTTCATCACACTTCATTGTGTGTACTTTGTATAAACTCTGCACACATTCTTATCAGAACAGCCAAGTTGGATAGATGTTGTGTTCTATGCTTGTCCATATTCGGTCAAAGCAAGTGTACATATTTAGATGAGTCATCAGCCCACTTTGCACCATCCCCAACCCACTCCTGCACGCTAAGATAACGGTAATGCGTCAGCTAGCTTGCACACCGACCGAGAAGGGGGTCCGTGAAAAGGCCGCAGCATGCACGAGGATGTGTGACGTTGTTTGTGAGGCACTAGCAGCCGCAGCGCTGCCGACTGCAGCATCAAGGAGAAGGTTGACGACTCTTCAGAGACCCGGGAGGACGGCGTCGGCAGCCTCGTCGGAGCCGGGATCCAGACTCAAAGCTGCAGCGCCTGTGGTAAGAATGGGACCGGAGGGACTTCTAACAAATTCCTAGTTCATGATAACAAACGGCATCATATTGCAATTCTGTATTTCTTTGCAAAGGCAAGCAGGGTTACATGGACTGAGATGATGCGACTGTTGGAGAGAGTCAGAGGTTCATGTAAGATACAAGCGATCAAACAGGCATTACGTGACATCCCTCCATTAAATTATATTATACAGCTTCTTCAAATATAGACATTAATCTACAACACTGCACGATATAGTAACCTGGATCTATCATGGTGTCCTCTCAGTGGTGGCCTGCTGGACGAACCCTTTGCTTGCTCTTAAAATAGCCTCTGTATCAGTGTGACAGCAGCCTGGAGACACCAGCCGGGGCCATTTTTCTCATAAGTGCCGGTGTCAAGGAACGTTGTGTGTTTGTATGTGGGGGACAATCAGAGCTGCTCGTGGAGTAAAACCACAGGATCATATCGCAATTTTATTCCACAGGGATCACGACTCGAGGAAGAGAAGAGCGACGAAGAGTCCGTCGATGACCTACAGTACGCGTTCGCAGACGTATTCCGCTTAAGACTTTTTTTGTCTCTTAAGCCGGAAGGATCCAGAAATAAAAGTATAAAGCGCTTTGGGAAATGTCAGGTGGTAATGTTCATCTTCTGACAACGTATACGAGGGCGCTGACAGGCTGATGTCTCTCAGGATAAATCGGTGCAACTTAAGGAAAAAAAAAGTGCCAAACGTGACTCGTTTGCAGATTACGTCGCACGGCAGGAACGCCGGTCTCGACGATACCAGAAAACAAGCTTCCAGCTCCCTTTATATTCTTTAGCATTATAACATCTGTTTTCTCCATTTCAAACGTCCTCGCCGGTGATTCACAGAGGTATCTCCTCCTCATCGCTCTTAAAGAAGCTCACTTTCCTCCCCCAGTGCAGTTTCTGGCCACGTTGCTGCCCCGGGCCAGACAACCAACCGAGCCAGAGAGGGAATTAATTATCAGTAGTGATATATTATTAAGGCTTTTTAATAATTTCTGCGTGAACGTTCAAGCGGACGTTATTGTCATAAAAGTACAGAGAAGAATTAAATAGCGTTCAGTCATATGAGAGTATACTGTGTATATGAAGATACACAGTGTGTGTACAATAAGTAGTAGCAGTATGTAGCTGCAAATAGCAGCAGTGCTAATATTAACTTCTGTCCATAGAGGGTTTATGTGACTGAGTATCAGGGCAGTACTGCACCGTGTGCTGCGGTTCCATCTGCCAGAGGGCAGAACGGTAAACAGTCCATGTAGGTGGGTGGAGTCTTTTACAGCAGTATTGACCCTGCTGGAGCAGCGAGCAGCAGAAGAAGAAAAGTACCGTGTTCTTTTCTGGGCTCCTTCTCTGAAGGGGCCTTCTGATTTTTTGAAGCACTGCAGCCTGCATGCGAGGTCGGCACGCTCTGTGTGGCTGCCTCTGTAGAGGATGGAAGAGGAGGTTTGTTCCTCTCATTCAACCACTGATGTTCACTCTTCACAAGGGAGGAGGTGTTCAGGATCATATGGAACCGGCATCACTGAGATGTTGGTTCTCCTGAATGATTCACAGCCGTTCTTTTGTTGGCTTGAATGCAGTTAAAGCTTGTTTGTGTTGCACCAGTCCACCGCTGAGTTCAGGCTCTCACTGGAAGTCGATTCATCCGTCTCTGACCCACTGACGTTGTGTCGTTAGTGGCTTTAATTAAGAGCCTCTTGCTGCAGACGTGTTGTTGTTGGAGCTGCAGCTCGCGGTGGGTTGACTCGTAGCATCGTGGTGAAGAGCGCTCTCCTCACAGGCATGTTGTTCAGCAGCAAACCGCCTGTCAAAGACACCTTGCTGCTCCGCCGCCCCGGTTAAAGCTCCAGCTGATCTACGGAGCAGTTTGTCAGGAACTTAAAGGCACCTTCAACAGTGTACGGTCCTCAGCGGTAAAGTGGGATTTGGTTTGGCAGCCGTGTTGATTGTTACCAGAGCTGCACGCCGTACTCCTCTGACATTTCAGCTCCTGTCCTCTCGGATAGTTGTGACCACATCCACATCAATGGCATCGTCAGGGGCAATAAGCGCTCTGCCACATCTCAGTTAACGACGGGGATCCTCATCTTGAGCTGGGTGGTCAGAACAAGTCTCAGATGATCCAATTTTTTCTACGTTAGCAGTCAGAATGGAGGTCTGCAGGGATTAGCCTTTAGCCAGCACTGATCCCCCCCCGGGAGCTGCTCTTTAGTCTCTCCTCACACCTTCTACAGAGGAACCTGATGGCAGAATCCCTTTATCACCATCATCATGTCAGGTAATCACCACAGCATAAAACAAGTCTTCTCTATATTAACTATTATGCATATTAATCTGCTTTAATCTGACGATTTAAAAAGTTTCTATTCAAGGCAGTGTCAACAAAGGTTTAATTATCATGTCAGCAGCTATTGTATCCGGCGGCAACAGAACCTGAGTGAGTCACGTCAGCGCCGTCCCGTCGCCCATCAACAACAGAGGGTGGCGACTTGTTAGCCGTCGGCTGATGCGGCTTAAAGCGAGATTAAATGCAACCGGAGGGCTCGCGCTGACTGACCAGTCCTGTCTAACCAGCCGTGAACGACAAGACGTCAGCGCAGGCCGACTGTCAGCTGCATGTACTAATTTAGGACGATGATGATGATGCACACACACACACACATCTGCACATGCAGCCTGAAACACCCATGAGCTCTGTCAGTCCGAAGCCGTGCACTCATTAGCCGTTACGCAACCGCTCACATCTCCCATCATGCCAAATGTGCCGGATACGTCTTCTGGAGGGGCTAACTAGCTGTTTGTCAGCTGGGGATTATTCTAAGGGCAGCGTGAATAATACATCTAGTTCTGATGTGACGGATTGTCTTGAAAGCAATGTTTATCTTTCTTATTGTTTTATTTCGGGGAGGCTTGTAGGCGGTTCCTTCACTGTCTCGTCATGTTTCGGTGGAGTGAGCTGATGGGTCGTAGAGTCCGCACGTCTTTGGGACGCCCTCATTAGAGCTCCTAACGTCTCCCTATCGGAGGCCTTGAACCAGGCGTCACTGTGAGGAACTGAAAGGTTGAGTCATATGTGCGTCATGAAATGTATGAGCGACACACACACATGTGTGTGTGTGTGTTTTCATAACACTACAAAAGCTGCGGCATCAGATTGTCATGTTTTATTTAGTCTTTTGTATAATGACTCATAAACATCGTCATGACATTGTCTCTCCTAATGGAGATAATACTCATCACAGGGAGTTCTAACGTCTCCTGAGAAGAACACAATCGTCTCACCGAGCTGACTTACCCAGACTGACTTCATCTATAATTCACCGGGAGCCGACACCCTCTCAAGGGCGAGTCCGGAGCGCTACCTTCCAACAACACCGAGAGCAGCGCGCTCACAACTCAATTTATGGAGTTCACATAAGCGCCGCACTATTCACCTTCAAGCTACAAAGGGTTTGAATGAAAGGGTGCTCAGCCGTGGCCGCGTGCACCTCCGCCCGTGTGAAACTCCGTTTTAATTCATAACGCGGGCGAACATAAACGCACTTCTATTAAATTGGAAATGGCACAGGGGGAAAAACAAAATCACACTTAGCCACAAGCCAAGAGAGAGATTAAAGGGAGTGTGTGGAGAACTCAGCAGGACGATTTAATTGAAATTTCTTAAGGAGTTGGGTGGATGTATAGTTGGTGGTGGCGGTGGTGGTGGTGGGGGGGGGCATACTGAGTAAAAATATAAATAAATGGAATTGTTCCGTTTGTAAAGTCATTTTTCCTTCAGCTGGTGGGAGAAGGTCATCTGGCATCCGGCGGTACGACGCTCCACCATTGATGATTGGTTTTCAATCATTCATTAAAACTTACTCTGCTCCAAGGCACTAAGCTATGATTAAGAAACATTTCGTCCCCTCTCAGTCTGGCCACCGGTTCTTTGTCCCCCCCCCCCCCCCCCCCCCCCCCGCCCCTCCTGCTTTAGGCTGACTCCGTTCTGCTCCATTATTAAAGTTTCTAATTAAAGCACCTGGAATCATCCGCGGTGCCCGCTGTACGTCTCTGTGTGGCTCCTGACAACAGCTGAATTAAACAATATATCTAAATGCTGTTTAAATGTTGTGTACATGCCAGTCTGATGTGTTAGAGGTGGTGCAATGCAGCAGCTTCACCTTTCAATAGCTGATATTTCCTCCATCGTCTTCATTAATCTTCATGTGGAGGTATCGTGACCGAAACCCGGACGTCTGATAACATCATCATGTTAAACCGACACCTTTGTCGTCGTTTGATTTTTGACATTTCGTCGTTTTTTCAAGGTCCAACTTTAGAATTTAAAGGTCGACCTGTTTTTTTTTTTCAGTCCGATGTGGTTCTGATATTTAATACCGGCTGGTGAGAGCAGAATATAAAGTCAAGAGTTGACTGAAAAACATGTCCTTCCACTTTCCTCAGTCTAGTCGACTTGTAGAATATTTTAGGATTTCAATGACATTATTTTTTTTGTCACCAACTTCTTCCAACAGCCGTGTTGATCAATACAACACCGAATGAGGTTTAACCGTCTTATGCAACATTGTTTCCCAACATGAATCATTAGGTTCCTATGATTGGCGTATCAATCAGAGCAGTTAATTGGACGGGCAGATGAATGCTAATACGTGTCTGATTTGACAGAAGCACAGATGAGTTATTAGCTGGTGCATCATCATTACACACAAACTGAGCTCGTGCAACAGTGTGACTCTGTAATAAAGCTTTGATTGGAAGTTAAGACTGATGATGGAGGTGGGAGGGCCGGAGCAAAGTGGATCCCAGAGGTTAAGATGGATTGAAGTGGAGCTGGTGGAAGGTGGGAGGCTTTGTTCTGTCTGCTGGTCTGCTGCAGGACTTCCTGCAGGCGGCTTTATTGAGGCGGATAGCGACATCATTAGCGGCAGTCTTGGGCAGTCTGATCTTCTCACCTCTGAGGAGTCACATCCAGCATCATTTATAGCACACCGGCAAGTTTGGTCAAGTCCCTGTGGGATGCTTTAAGTTCATTAGTATGGTGATGTGACAGCATGGTGATGCTGAGAGACCTAAAATAACCTCCTAGAAAGAGATGGAGAGGAGCTTCGACTTGTTGGTATGTTTGTACAAGTGATTCTAAGAACTACAGCTGCAGTTTGATGTATAGAGGCAGCAGAGGTTTGAAAGGAAAGTTGGCGATTGTCTATCTAACTCTGATAAAACCTTCCCGTCTGCAGCAGCGTGAGCGTCCCTGAATTACAGCCAGAAACGGACTGAATGCAACTGGAAGCTGTGGGAGTTCGGGGTCGTGTCAGTCTCCCTCACTGATGTGATGCTGCAGTCGTACTGAGTCAGAGTGAAGTCGACCGTATCTGTTGGATGTCTCACTTCCTGGCCAGACGCAGGTGATGCAACATTGTGCACGGGATTTGTTACATCCCATTCTCGACTTCCTGAGACGACGGGTGCTTCGCTCAGATCTATTGTCGTGAAGTCCAAACTGCTTTTCACGGCGTCGAATGATTCGACCAAACTTATCAGAAAGAAAATGGAAGAAGACGCTGCAATTACTGCTTCTTGCAGGTCTCTTTGCTTTTAGTTTTCTTCACAATGACGTTAGCGAGGCGGGAAATAAAGGTAATGTTTTCCTCTGTTTTTTGTCATCCGGTGGCCCCTGTGAGTCAGAGCCTGTTACCATGGAAACGTGGTTCTTAGTTCTGAGTTAGGATCTTTTTTTAGGATTAATATGAATGTACCTAAAATGTATAAATGTTCCTTTGTCATGTTGCTGTGTGTCTTACACCCCGTTAGAGGTCAGACGAGCTGACGGTCCCGCGGTCGGTCGGATCCGCTCTCCTCTTCAGACGGCCGGCGCTGCTCCCAGTGGTAAACTCCATTCACCGCCCGATCAATTGATCCGCCGTCAGCATTTAATGCTTTGCTCAATCCAAACAGCCGGCCTCCCGAAAAAAAAAAAAGTTGAATTGATCCACGAGTCTGTTGCTCTTTCTCTAACCGTGCTGAATGCGGCCCCGGGAATCCCACAAGAACCTGCTTGGATCTGATATCCGCCCGACAACCGTCTCCGAGTTCCTCTTTGTTTACACTAAATGGATATTTTTCTCCAGATCAGTATCTCTTTTAATTAACTTTGATTGCTTGTTTTTGTTTATCGGACCTTTAAACAGCTCTTTTATTCTCCGGAGAATGTTTTTTTTTTTAGCTTGATTACGCCTAAATGGAGTCGCTCAGGCTTCCTATAAGCACTCGGAGCAACTTCTCCAGCCGTGAGAGGCCGATGATCGACCCTGACAACTGCTAACGGGTTCTGAGATCGAACGACTTGTTCATACATGAAGCTCAATTAAAGATATTCTTACCGTACTCTTACATGACGACTCACCCCGGGAACACACGGAGAAGCCTGTTATTATTTCACTCCTGGTGACACTCTGATAAAAGCTAATGCAGTTTGAAACTACGAGCCTGCTTGGAGACGAGGCTGGAGGAGGACGAGGCTGGAGGAGGACGAGGCTGGAGGAGGACGAGGCTGGAGGAGGACGAGGCTGGAGGAGGACGAGGCTGGAGGAGGATGTGTCAAACAAACATCGGACTTCGCCGAGGGAGAGCACATAAAGACCCTATGAAGACTGGTACTCTGCTAATGATGGACAAAGGTGACGAGGACGTTTACTCTCCGCTGACACTCGATCCGGCGAGGAGCTACATGGAGACGGACATTCCTGAGTTTCTGAGGCTTTACGGAGGTCTTCTCCTATCTGGACTCCATTAAATCTGACCCGCAGAGTAATTGAAAGCATGTTTCTGTGGGGTTTTGATGGACTATGTGCTGTGACTTATTGTTTACTTTCCCAATAAAACTCTGTGATTCAGAGCGATTTCCACTCCTACATGTCATACCGAAGCACTCTGGGGGGGGAAGAAGGGGGGAGGGGGGGGGGGCTGATTCACCACCTTCCAGCTCACCTTCCAGCTCACCTTCCAATTTGCACAATATTTCCACATGTTGCCGTTCTTTGTCATCGTTTAAGTGCTTGCGGGGGAAATCGGTGACATTTTGTGTCTCATGCTGCGACGCACGTCTTTCATCCGAGTCTCAGTTTTCACTTCGGTTCAGACTTTGGAGAGGAGAAATAGGTCGGCATGTGACGGTTGTTAACGGCAGCGACTCGAAGAAATCAGAATAAAAGCATTCATTTGCATCAAGTCACATAATCTGGTACAAAAACTGCACAAATGAATATAATAAAGCCATTAAATCCAATGCATACTGTAACATGATGATGCAACGTCACTGCAAACCCCCCCTGGCTTCTGATTTAATATTACATGATATAATTCATTGTGATATTAATTAGCAAACAGTGAGTAAATATAAATGTTGTCTTGTACCAGAGACAAAAGAGACAATGTGATGTGTAAACAAAGGGCACTCAGTGTTGTATTGGCGGGTTCATTATATCCCCCGGTGTTATATTCCGATCTGAAAAGCCTCAGATTTGGTTCAATGATGCATCCATTCTCCCGATGCCGCTTCCTCTCCCCACGCACCCCTCTGACCTCCTTCCATTCTTCCTCTTGGCTTGGCCTCTGATCTGTGGTGGGAAAAGCCTCGACACCCTGGTGTTCAACAGGAAGAGAGACCCAGTGTGATGGGACTGGATGTCTTGCCAGCGCACTCGGTGGAGCGAGCGCCTGTCGAGGTCTGTATGGCTTCTCAGATGTGGAGAACAGAGACACAGACCCTCCAATAACAACGGCCCTCTCTGTTCAGACATATCCTCGGAGGGAGGCTCTGCCAGCGATGGCCACCTGCCCGTTTTACACACACACACACAAACGTGAATGCACACACGTGCAAAATGCATGCACGAGCACACACACACACATCCTAGCCTGCCTAAATCTCTTTTACTTTCCCAATTGCTTTATCTGTTTCGCCCACATCAACACGCACACACAGAACTGGTCCAGCCATGACACCAGTGTGAGTGATGGGACCATTGAGGAGCTCACCGCAGCTGAGGCCCTGCGCTAGGACAACAGATGTACCCTAATAAAACGAAGCAGCAAATCCAGATATCTCAATCCCGCATCCACTTTTATACACATTTATAATCTCCAACAACAAATCCACTCAGACGTTGTTTTATTTGCACCTCCAGAATTTAAATCATCTCAAAAAAGCTACATGCCAATTTCTTTTTTTTAATAAAAGATATTCCCTGAGACATTTTAATATGCCTGAAATGCGGCCCATTAACGCTGCATGTTAACCAGCAGTCACTTCCCAGATGCTGCTGCGCACTGCCAAAATCCTGATTTTATAACCACGACTTCCTGACATCGCCGCACACAGCGGCAGCCGAGATGTGCGGACAGATTGTTCTGCTCCGTCTCGCTGCAGTAGAGCGGTGACGTCAGGCTGCTTAATTGAGCCGTTTTTTGAACGACTGATAGCTAGTTGTTGTGTCATTTGTTGACATCCGGGCACTCGGAGAGCACAGACTTCAATATAAATAGCTCTTCCTGTTTCCTCCTTGTTGATGCCAATGAAAAAGAGCTACAAAGATTATAGCAGGTTATATTTATCAGCCTTCACAGCACCAGATAGAAAGAACAGCATGGCAGCTGACAAATCTGACAGAGCCAAAGAAAACAGTGCCTCCGCTTCACAGCCAACATCACCTGCAGCACTTTCCTCTCAATTCGCCGCTGAACGCTAATCACGCGTTACTCCAGCGAGTAGCCGCGGCGCCGTGAAGCGAGTCTCAATATTCACTCGGCGCAAAAATGTCAAGTTGTTTGTATGTTTGAGAGCCCTGAAATCATCCGCTGATGTGCCATCTGCTCCCCTCATCACAGTTATTAGACGATACAGTACGTAGGAAAAGCTCTGCGGGGGGTCGAGGCAGGAAATAGAAAAGCGTTGTTTCTTTATATCCGTCGCCGATGTGCACGGGTTGATCGATCGTGTGCGCCGCGGTGTTTGTCGGGACGGGTTGCGTTTTCAAACAACAACAAAAAAGGCAGAGCTGAAAAGATTGATAGGGGTTATCGTTCCACATCGTGTAATTCATCAGAACTTGACAAATCCATATCTGACACAAACGCCATCACCAGCAGCTACACCTTCCCCGGACTTTTGTTTTTTGTTTCTGATGAAATCTATCGTGTGTGTGTGTGTGTGTGTGTGTGTGTGTGTGTGTGTGTGTGTGTGTGTGTGTGTGTGTGTATCCATGCGTGCAGCAGAGGAGGGGGGGGGGCGTCTCTATTTGAAAGCAGGGGGGAATTGACAGTGCGGGATTGGACAATATTTATCTACAACACAGCTGAGGAAAATAGCTTTGTCCCCAATGACATTTTCATCGATTGCAACATGTTCTGCGCCCCCTTCCCACCGAAAATGACTAATCTCAGGACTTGTGGCAGCGCTTTTGTTCTTGGGAGGTCAAGATGCCATGTCCAGAAGCATGCGAGACTCAGCATGTAGTCGCTGTTTTATCCCGACATGGATTTTTCAATCTTGCCCCCAACTGAGCTGGAAAAAAAAAAATGGAGGACGGGGATGAAAAAAGAAAATCAGATGTCTCCTGTTCAACCGTTTCTTTTCTTTCCCACAAGAATAGAATGAATGAAATGCATCATTAGTTGGAGTTTGTAATATCGCAAATTAGACAAGAGCCGTCCAAGAGCAAGAAACAATGCAACAAACTGGTGAAGAACTTTAAGGCCATAAAGTTCAGTAGATGCATGAAAACAACACGGCCAATAAAAAGATATCCTCCCGTCTTCGCTTATATCATCATCTCAAAACATGGCCAACATGATTTCGGGACCGGTTTGGCACCGACGTTTTGCATCTGGGCTCATAAAATGCAGAGCGATCATTGGACCTAATGGCTGCGAGAACACAGCACTCGGTGCCCATTCACACTTTCTATCCCAATTATATGAATCAGCATTTAGAAAATAAACAACGAGGTGCAACAGCAACACAAGTTACAGCCTCCGAAAGGACCATCGTCTCAAGTAATCTTCGTGAAGGGAAGGTTTAGTACGAGGCCGCATTAGTTTTCTCTCGGTAATGTACCTAATAAGATTACATGATAAAACGAGTAAACTGAAACAGGCTGTAAAGTAACACACACATACTCAGCTGAACCTAAACTAAAGTCTTCAGTAACGGTCATTCCTGCTTTTGGACTCTGCGTTGCTTAAAAACATGCAACCCCCTTCGGAGACTTTGCAATACTCACAACCGAGATTATTACAAGAAAACAATCTCCATAACGACCCTTTGGAACACGTTCAGCACCACCTCAGTGCTTGAAACTTGACTCACACTGACTTCCTCTGACAGGTTTGGTCACTGGAGGGAGGGGTTCCTGTCAATGTCTCTCTGTGTTTCAGCAACTGTTGCACACTGATTATATGATGCTGTTCATCAGCCCTTTCTTGTTTCTTCAGATGTCTTTACGTGACCCGTGTTTCCTTCCTCTCGCTGATCGTCTTCTCCAGAAAAACAACAGCAGACGTTGGTAGGAGATCGTGTGACATTTTACTGCTGCAAAAATAAACAAGGTCAGAGTTGATGAGACTTCCAACCTTGTCTGGTCCAGATTTGAACTTGTACCTGTGATGACAGTCGTTCACCACGACGCCGGTCCCTCATCGTCACTGTTTAGCCCACAAATAGCAACACGGATTCCAAATCTTCATCATCGCTTGTACATTGTCTCAATCTTGTTTTCTCATTAGGGCCTCTGTCAGACACATCTGTTTGCTCATGGCCCCCCTGAGCATCATGTTGAACAGCTACAAACTCTCTGCGGAGTTCAAGGTAAATTCCAAACAGATGCGGTCGTGGTCTGGTGAGCGTGAAGCATCCGAGTTCTGCCGGGTTTCTGTTGAGGCTCGGCGAAACGCTCCAAATCCTTCAAAGCACAAAAGGAAGTACTTTTACTTGTCTTGGCGCCTAGTTCGAATGTCAAGGTGATACTCCGGGAGTGAACTCCGTGTGTAGATATGTAGATCAGATGTGCTGTGATCACTCCGACATCCCCTGGAATTCGAGTCGCCCGATGTTTGGGTTTGTAACTCATCGAGTCATTAGATAATGGATCCGTGGGAGTTACTCAAAGAAGAAAACCCACACACGCTTCTATGCACAAAATAGAAGCAAAGTTCAGTTTTGTTTTTCCGGGGATGCCAGGGGAGTTCCAGCTCTGCTGCGAGGCCCATCTGCTGCAGATCGAAGCAGCGTCACAGAACCGCTGACCCGCACCGCAGCTGCCCTGTCACAATATTGTTTTAAAGGTACACCGCAGCAGCCATCTGCAGCTCCCTGCCAGCGGGAGAAAATATTCACCGTGTAAAAAGCAACGCTGAACAAACAGCAACGTGCTGGAGTTTATCATTTATTACATATCGATCCGCTCGGCTCCCCGGCGATCGCAGCCGTGTGTCGGGTGATGTCGAGTGTGTGGGACGTATGACGGTGTCTCCAAATAAAGATAACATTTATATGTTTAAATGTGCAGTTCATCAATATAACGATTAAAGAGGAGAAAAGTTAGAGAAGCAAGCGTGTGACCGCCGGCTGGTCAGGTCGATAATCGGTGTATTAACATGGGTGGAGCTCCTCTCTACCCCCCCCCCCCCCCCGTCACTAACGCTGACGTGCCCTTGAGCAAGGCGTTTAACCCCGACTGCTGCGGCGGAGCTGCTCAGTGGGCGTCAGATAAGACTGTTGTTGTTCTGAGCAGCTTCCAGGTGCGAATGTGTGTCAGGTTTCTCCTTAAAAAAAAAAAAAAAAAAAAAGATTCCCTTGAATAAATAAATGTTCAGAATAGAGACGACGTCGTCGCTGCTGCGGAGCCGTGATCTTATTTTAGAGGATTACGGAACAAACAAAAGGAAGATAAAGAAGCTCAATCGAAGCTTTTAAAAGCACTTGATACCATTTTTGGGATGAATCGGAGTGCCCACAATTTCTTCCCGCAGCTTGTGAGAACCCTGACCTGGTACGATGGTTGTGAGAGGAAGAGGAGGGACCGCTGCAGCCTCACTTTGAGACTACGTATTTTCACATGATGTCAGATTGACCTGTCGACCGAGAAGCTGCAGATTAGTAAATCGGTAAGTAACACGGTTACACGCAGCGTTAAACACCGTCTCTCTGAGAGATGAAGCTCTCCTCTTCATCTTCTCCTTCCCGCTGCACCTGTTCCTCTCACGGTGAGCTCCACTAACTGTGTTTCCCTCTTCATGCCCGTCCACCTGTCAGTCCTTCTCAGCCCATTTACCTTCTGTCTGGTTGGTAATTCCAGTAATAAACTGTCTTAAATGCTCCTGCATGTGTTCTGTTTCCAACTCAAGGAATCAGTGACGGATGTTACAGACAAGAGAAGATGTTTTTATCCTAATTCTACGTCAGGTTTCTCCACCTTCATCTGCAGCCTGCTGTTCTTCTCCCTGAACCTGCTGCCGTGCTGTATTGACCCGCGAGCTTCAGCGACGCCCCGCTGAAAGCGCTTTTTAGTCGCACGACCATTTAGATGGCTCTGAAAAGAGGTGATTGGCCTCTGGTGTTATCGCAGGCACATTAGAGCGAGTGAATATGGATTTTGTCCTGCCCTCCCTATTTTTGCATCCCGGGTCGATCCATCTCTTTTTTCGCTCTTTCACAGTTTTTTCGAACGCTCTCTCTCTCTCTCTCTCAACCTGTCCTTGCAATAATGACAGCAATTCAAATTGGATTTCTTCATTCTCTGAAGTTGTGAGGCAGCAGTTCATGAAGGACAGAACCGTGGAGGTGGCAGCCGGGGGGGGGAGGGGGGGGGGGGGACCGGAGAAACAAGCAGGACT
>CAAKHC010013676.1:6334-21008 GCA_901007825.1 Macroramphosus scolopax | reverse complement strand
TAAAATCACATATTATTTTGGTTAAAATTGCCTTTATTTTATTTTTAAGTTGGCGGACCCCCAGCAGTACCTCCGCGGACCCCCTAGGGGTCGCGGACCCCCGGTTGAAGACCACTGCCGTAGAGTGTGAGGGCGATGGCCGGACGGGTGCTCGCGCGGACGACGGCCAGGTGGGGGGTTCCAGGGTTGACAAGGGAGCAGGTGTCTATTAGTTAGAGAGCAGGGAGGGAGGGAGGGGATGAGGGTCATAAGAGCTCTTGGCATCTGCCTTACCTGCTGCCTCCCCGGCAGCCCTTTGCCAGTAAACAGAAAGCAGAGAGGGAAGAAAAAAGACAAAGAGAAGAGGGAAATGTTTCGGAGGAGGGACGCTGGCCATTCGTTATGTATCCTCTCCTACAGGTTGTTCTCCAAGCAGCTGGTTGGGTTGAATATTCCTACGTCCCCTTTTGGTTCGCCCAAATTCCAAACAAACATATTTCTCAGTCCCGTCTGATGTCGTCCAGCTGTGCAAAGAGTTTGAGTTACAACCGCTGTGATTTTTTTAACGCCTGTCTCAGAGTTTTTCTTACCGACCGCTTCGGGTGCCACGGAGCCGATTGAAACGTCCTTGCGGTGTTTGAAAATTGACATCCGGAAAAACTCGACAGCGGCGCGGCTTGCCAGAAAAACAAAGTCCCTGTTGCTCGGTATGTAATCCAGCAGCACGGACTCAGACAATAGAGAAGGCACGCAAGCAATTTTCGCCATCACGTGAGGCAGAAGTGGAAGAAACAAGACGTTTTTGGAGAGTTGCACATGCTGACTGAAGTATTGTAATACAACATTTCCCTTTGAACTTTACAATGCAGTATAAAGGTACACGTGTCTTATTAACCGCTATGTGTTTAAGAGATGTGAAGAGACGCAGCGTTGAGTTATCAGTATTGGATGTGAAGAAGTGCTATTGAGCGTCCCTTCCTCTAAGAAAATATGTAATTTAGTGGAACTGGCCCTTAAATCAAGAGGCCTTTCAGGAAAGCAATAAGGGACACATCCAGGCTTTTAATCAGCACACTTTATCTCTGCCTCCTGTCTGTGTTTGCAGTGAAATGTGGGGTGAGGGGAGCATTATCATTGCAAAGGGCATTGAACAACTGTCAGGGATGCAGTGCATGTCATTTGTCACGTCTCCCCGGGGCTTCATGACAGAGAGCGGAGCTGGGAGCTGCAGGCCGGGGCTACTGAACCACCCATCTAGTCCCAGCTGATGCGTTCGCCGCCCGTCTCCATGGCTGACCATCAGGCTGAGCAGCTGAGCACCGGAATATCAATACGGCTCAGACTCAGCGGGGCCCCTGGGATCATCTACAATGCGATGAGGATATGCCTCTCTCTCCTTATGGAGGACAGAGACCGACGCAAACCGAGCAAGAAGACGCTTCTTTAGCACCAAACAGAATTGTCGTCGTGATTTTTTGGCAGCGCCGCACCTGAGATGATCGTCAGCGGTTCTGGCTCCCCTCGACAAGAGAGACAGACGAGTCTATTGAAGAGCCGTCTGTGGGAGGAGATGAGAGTAGAAACAGTAATCCTTTTGTGTTCATCATCTCCACAGTGCTGAGGGATATTCGGGGAGGGTTGAGAAGGAGGAGGAGGGGGGGGGGGCGGGATCGTAAGGAGGTTTGGTTTGTTTTGCCTGCCGTCATTTGAAACCCGAGGTTTATCCTCCGGGTCAATGACAGAGCTGCTCTCCGTTAAACAGGTTAAGGGTTCGGCGGAGGTGGCAATTTTGTGCGGCGATAAACCCTTTGTCTAATGGTAGGGTAGCATAATTCCCGTTTAAGTAGCAGCACTTTTTGCCTCCTACTCTATTCTTGTCTTATTTCCCCCCCGCGCGGCTCAACGCCATTTCTTGTTTGTGTCCTGCGGCTGTTGACGCCGGACTCGGATCCCCATTCCCAGACGCCCCTCACGGTGGCACAGCTACAGGATAAAATTCGGAGGCATGTTTATCAACATAGAAGAAGTGCAAGTTAGCCCTTGTTGGGAGAGAATAATGGGACCTAATTGAGCTGTAACATGCTGGCGGATGGCCAGGCCCTTGAATTGAAAACTCTCTCCTTCAGAGGGGGGTCTGCAGAGGGAGGGGGGGGGCTGTTAAAACACTGCAGGATGTGCTAACATAGATGTGACTCTGTAAACCTATTAGCTGCGCTTGGACCCGGTTCTATTTAATTAAAACTTAGCTACAAAACTAACAGTCCAATATGGTGTTTTTTTTTTTTTAAGGGGAAGAGCACCTGAGAGGGCTGCTCGGTGAACCGAAGCACAGCCGGGGTAAAGTCAGATCAATCCTCTGGAGGAACGGCACAGTCTGTCTCCTGGCACCTGCCTTGCCAAGAACAGGAGGGGAGGGAAGAGGGGAGAAAGAGAGAGGGAGGATGAGGCGAGTGGGTAGGAGGGAAAACCCAGCTGCCACAGGAGAGGAGAGGGAGAGGAAGAGGAGAGGAAGAGGAGAGGAAGAGGAGAGGAGAGGAGAGGAGAGGAGAGGAGAGGAGAGGGAGAGGAAGAGGAGAGGAAGAGGAGAGGAGAGGAGAGGGAGAGGAGAGGAAGAGGAGAGGCTGCTGGCACCATCTGCACATGTCTTTTGTATTCCAGCCCTCGTCTTTGCACAGAGCGAGGCTGGTGTGCTCAGTGTTCAAATGAAAGGTGCCTTTTGGGGCTGCGATGCTCACAGAAGAGCGAGTGCATCAATGTTGAAACTCTTGTTTTGTCCGGTGGAAATTCGGCGCACTCGGGGGGAGACACTGTGTCCTATTTATTTTACCTCCGTCTGTCTGCGTTTGTGTGAAAATATAAGCCGGTCTGGGGTTTTCTCCTGGCTTGTGTTCTGTTTGCGAGCACTCATGTATGGTCAAATCTCCTGGTTGCCATGTTTGTGATGGGAGTCAGAAGCTTTTGTTTGTTCCTCCCATCAGCCCCATTAGCCTGATGTTTCCTCTCTCACTGACTCACTCAACCTTTTTTTTTTTTGTCGCTCTCTCTCTCTCTCTCTCTCTCACGCTCGCTGTCTCTCTCCCTGTATTATGCGCCGTGGCAACCCGTCCTTGCATGTGGCAGCAGGTTGGATCTGCCTTCGAGAACAGCCCACACTGTCTGCTGTCATACTGACGTGGCTTTTTGCGTGAAAGCCTCGGCTGAAATCAAAAGTGCTCTGTTTCATCCGTGCCCGCCCGCCCCTCCTTTCCTCGCTCCTCGTTCTAGCCTAGAAGTGCTGTGAATCATAAGAGGAGGTGGCTGCCCTGCTCTTTGATTGAATCCACATTCCTTTTCTCCACTGACTCTGCAGAGAGAGGGTACAAGGAGGCAGGCGAAGCAAAGCAGGGAGAGGAAAAAGGAAAAGTGAAGTTTGTAGTCGGCACAGCATACAGAACATGCACTGCAGATGAAAAGCATATGATTCAATCATATGCTCTGTGGTGGCTACCTAACCAAGCAGTAGGCAGGTAGGTAGGGAGAGAGAAGTCCATCTGAAGCCCAAGAGTGAACCCTAGTGGCCAAGAGTTGCAATGGCATCCTGGATCTATTAAATTGCAGCATGAGGTTGAACGTGAAAATAACCAGGTGGTCGCTAAGAACGCAAGGACACCTTAATTATCACTTATTTATTCCGTTATTCCACACACTGATACACCCTTTTTGTCAATTGCTTTTTAATTTCATGTCTAAGAAGCTTCTGATCCTACGTTTTTTTTTGTGTGTTTCATCTGCCCTCCTCCTCTCGTATCAGTTTTTTTCTTGCAGGTCTTGCAGCACTTGCAGCGGAGTGCTGTTATCTCCGCTCGCCGTTCCCAACAGCACTGACACGCTCCTCTGCTCTCTTTTCCAGCACTTCTGTCCTCGTGGTGCGAGGAGCTCGGACGCCTCCTCCTTCTCCGTCACCAGAAGAACAGACAGAACGAGCCTCCGGGAAAAGTGCCCATGCAGCCCCCCATGAGCTCCATGAAGCCCGGCCTCTCACACGGGTCAGTGTTCACACTGCTGCACTTTTTGGCTTATGTTCGAGGTGTGTTGAACAGACAGTCCAGGCACTTGGGGGAAAGGCCGTCCCTTTACACATGAAGCCCAGTGTGCATCGGTGGCCAGACGAACCGCCTGGCTCGATGCTTGTAGCGGCGTCATCAAGAACAAACAGTTACATATAGTTAATTCAAGAGGAACAACCAGCTGATGTTGTATTCTTTATCAAATGCAAATACATCTAGCAAGACTGTATAGTTGTGAATAACAAATATTTACACAGTGACTCACGGGCATGTTCTGCTTTGCCTACATGATGTTTCCTTGCAGGGATGGGTCCTTTCCCTACGACTCAGTTCCCTGGCAACAGAACACCAATCAGCCTCCAGGTTCGTTGTCGGTGGTGACCACCGTCTGGGGCGTGACCAACACCTCGCAGAGCCAGGTGAGCTCCCATCCCTCTTCAGAAGAGAAGAAGTGTGTCTCCATTGTATTAGAAAGTAAGACTTGTATTAACATGTCTGTGTCTCTATCCAACAGGTGTTGGGGAATCATATGGCCAACAACAACAATCCCATGAACCCCGGGGGCAACCCTATGGGCTCGGGGATGTCTGGTAATAACCCCGGGATGAACTCCCCTCAGTTTGCTGGTCCTCAGCAGCAGTTCCCCAACAAAGGCAACGCCAACCAGGCTTACATGCAACAGAGCATGTACGGACGACCCAACTACGCCGGCGGAGGTGGCTTTGGTGGCAAGTAAGTGGGCTGTGGATTATCACTGGCATCTGTTTTTCCAATCAGATGAACTCATATTAACGATGATGTGGTCTTGCACAGCTACCCTGGTGGTCCGAACGCTGGACCAGGTGGAATGGGCATCCCTCAGCACAACCGCCCTCCCTCAGACTTCACCCAGCCTGCAGCAGCCGCCGCTGCTGCTGCGGTTGCTGCTGCCGCCGCCACGGCAACCGCCACCGCCACAGCGACTGTAGCAGCTCTACAGGAAACTCAGAACAAGGACATGAACCAATATGGGCCGGTAAGACAAGACCCTCACCTCTATAATTGATTCTTTTCTGCTGCAAATCTGCAACACTGACGCTCGTATCGTTTTTCCAGATGAGTTCCTCTTTCCAGATGGGACCAAGCCAGACGTACAATAGCCAGTTCATGAACCAGCCTGGACCTCGTGGCCCTCCATCCATCCCTGGGAACATGGGCTCAGGCATGAATGCATCCAACATGAGCGGGCCCCCCATGGGAATGAACCAGCCCAGGAGCCAAGGCATGGGGCCGTTCGGGGCCCACGGCCAAAGGATGCCCCAGCAGGGCTACGCTGGGCCCCGACCGCAGGGCATGGCTATGCCAGGCATGAAGAGACCGTATCCAGGCGAGGTGAGTGGAGCTCAATTAAATACTTTCTACTTCACGTGCTAGCTTCATTACCGTGTGTTAAACTGATATCACTCCATCCACAGCCGAACTACGGTGGGCAGCAGTACGGACCAAACAGCCAGTTTCCCAGCCAGCAGGGGCAGTACCCTACACCCAACGCCTCCAGGCCACTGCCGTCCACCAACTACCCCGGTCAGAGGATGCCGGGACAGCAGCTCCAGGGCCAATACCCTCCACCTAGCGGTCCCATGGGCCAGTATTATAAGGTATCATAAGACTGTTAACCACAAAATATATAATATGTATTTCAAAGCACAATCTGAACTAACGCTTGACATAGGGAGTTCTGTAATTTTCTTCTCTTTCAAATTACAGCAAGAGCCACCTTTTAATGGCCAAACAAACACGTTCTCTGGGAGTGGATATCAGTACAGCCAGGGGAATATGAACGGGGTAAGTCCATTTTCCACCACATAATCCTTCTCTAGGTTGTGCTGTTCGATTAACGTGTTTACTAATAGATCGTCTTCCATGTAGCCTCCTAGACAGGTGGGTAACTACCCCCACTCCCCAGTGCCAGGCAACCCCACCCCTCCAATGACGCCAGGAAGTAACATCCCTCCATATCTTTCGCCAAACCAGGATGTGAAGCCCCCCTTCCCTCCTGACATCAAACCAAATATCACTGCTCTGCCGCCACCTTCGGGTAAGCGACCGGCGAGCGGAGAACAACTGCGTACTCCTTAAAGTTCGTGAGGGTCTAACTGCTGCACTTCTCCGCCCTTATAGGCAACCACAACGAGGAGCTGCGCCTGACGTTCCCGGTGCGGGACGGGGTCGTCCTGGAGCCCTTCAGGCTAGAGCACAACCTGGCTGTCAGCAATCACGTCTTCCACCTACGGCCCTCCGTACACCAGACACTTATGTGGAGGTAAACCATCATGTACTGACTTACTAGAGTGTACTAGACTGTACTTACTTTATTAACATTTTAGATATGTTAAGAGATAGGACATATGAACTGAAGTAAATGTCCTGTAATTACCACTCAAGCCAGCAGAGGCCGCTGTTGCTCAGTAATTCATTATATTGCTGTGAAGCCCAGTTAACTCTACCGTTATATTAGTCTGCTTGAGAACCTTTCAGTGGTAAAGGTCAGTAAAGGAAACCTCGTTTTCATACATTCTCTCATTTCAAATTATTCTCTCGGTCCCCTCTGAGGATTTGACGGAGAAATTTAGCTTCAAATAAAGAATCCTGTAGCCTCGAACCAAGTAATATTCTTCAATTCCTCTTAACCTTTGCAAAGCACATTGAAAAGGTTGTGCGGTCTTACTGTCAGATAATCATATTCTCAGTCAACTTGGAGAAGGTCAGTCACGCATTCATTTTTTCCGATTCAGATCACTGTAATTCCTTTTGTGCCTTTCAAGCAAAAGTCACTCTCGCGTCTGCGGCGTTTTAAGAGTCCTGATATGAGAAACCATCCCGGCGCCGAAGCGACAGGGCAGATAACTCTAAAGCCTCCCCTTGTCTGCGTAGATCGGACCTGGAGCTGCAGTTCAAGTGCTACCACCACGAGGACCGACAGATGAACACCAACTGGCCGGCGTCGGTCCAGGTCAGCGTCAACGCCACGCCGCTCACCATCGAGCGGGGAGACAACAAGACCTCCCACAAACCCCTGCACTTGAAACACGTATGCCAACCTGGAAGGAACACGATCCAGATCACAGTCACCGCCTGCTGCTGTGTGAGTACACAGATCCCCAGAATGATGAATATTTCCATCTTAAATATAAAACCAGGATGATGTTTGTAATAACAGTGATGTTTCCTCCTGTAGTCGCACTTGTTTGTGCTGCAGCTGGTCCACAGGCCCTCGGTCCGCTCTGTCCTCCAGGGTTTACTGAAGAAGAGGCTTCTGCCTGCAGACCACTGCATCACCAAAGGTATATCACATTGTTCACGCCAATATCCCCGGTCGTCTTCAGAGCCCTTGCTTATACGTTGCGTCTCTCCTTCTGCCTCAAAGTTAAGAGGAATTTCAGCAGCGTAGCAGCATCATCGGGCAACGCCACGCTCAACGGGGAGGATGGCGTGGAGCAGACGGCCATCAAGGTCTCGCTCAAATGTCCGATAACCTTCCGGCGAATACAACTCCCGGCGAGAGGCCACGACTGCAAACACGTTCAGGTAAAAACACAACAGGGACGAACTGACGAGGAGAAAACATCCATAAAAATAGAAACCGGGATTATAAACGGAACTTTTTTTGTCTTGCAGTGTTTTGATTTGGAGTCGTATTTACAACTGAACTGTGAGCGGGGGACGTGGCGATGTCCTGTATGCAAGTAAGTTCATCCAGTACAGAATTCTAACTGTCTATGGATTTAACTGTTGTTGTCTCACAGTATCTAAGACCTGTCTCACCTCTCTCCTCAGTAAAACAGCATTGTTAGAAGGACTGGAGGTGGACCAGTACATGTGGGGAATCTTGAACGCCATCCAAAAGTAAGTTAGACAACCCACAATATACTATATCTGTCTCTTCGTGTAATGTGTAAATGTATTCCTCTAACTTGGTTTCATCTGTTTCACCAGCTCTGAGTTCGAGGAGGTGACCATCGACCCCACGTGTAGTTGGCGGCCTGTGGCGATCAAATCTGACATACATATAAAGGAGGATCCAGATGGACCACTGGCCAAAAGGTTCAAGACGATGAGTCCCAGCCAGATGATCATGCCCAATGTGATGGAGATGATAGCTCAACTCGGCCCCGGCCCGTCGCCGTACCCGTCGCTACCTTCCCAGCAGGGGGGCAACAACAGTGAATACGGCAGTCAAGGTGAGTTACAGCACAATCCTGATTCCCCAAAATGTCAAACTATTCCTTTAAAGTAGAGCCTCTGCAAGAACTCAAATGACATTATTTTTTGTGCTCCAGGCAACAGTTACCAGGGGCACGGGAACTTTGACTTCCCTCACGGCACTCCGGGTGGTACGTCGATGAATGACTTCATGCACGGCCCCCAACTGTCTCACCCACCCGACATGCCCAGCAGCCTGATGAGCCAAGACAAGCCCCTCTCCCACAACATGCCTGACTCAGTAAGTAAACACCTGCATTGCGATGATCCTTGATGCCTCCTATGACAGCACGGTTGTCAGGTTCTAACCATCTCCTGTTCCCCCTGCAGATACCTCACTCTGCCATCAATGACCAGTCGCATGGCCCATTGCAGCAGAGCTTACATGCGTCTCCACACCCTGGGAGCCAATCGGGGCAGCAGCTACACCACAGTGGGCCTCCTCCGCCCTCACGACAAGCTCCACCTCCTCAGCAGCAGCAGCAGCAGCAACAACAGCCCGGCCCCAACAGCCATCCCCATGGCGACCTGGCCTTCAACCCCTCCAGCAGTTTGGACAGCCAAGCAGGGTCGGACATGCCTGAGCCGTCTTTAGACGTGAGTCCCGACACACGACCAGTCATGTATAATCTATATGAAAGATTTCACCTTGATGCCTAACCAAAGTGTCATCACTTCCTCTCCATTGCAGCTTCTTCCAGAGCTCGCCAACCCAGACGAGCTGTTGTCATACCTAGATCCACCGGACCTTCCCAGCAATAGCAACGACGACCTCCTATCGCTCTTCGAAAACAACTGAGGCAATTCAGACACACAAAAACTTTTTCTGCCTGCCTGCAGTTTCCCTGATGAGCCAGGGCGGTCGCTCAATACTTGATAAACACAAAGATGCACTCCCTTTCTCTTCTTCCTCTTGTACAGTTTTCATTCGCCAGCGCAGATTGACTGAAAAGAGGTTCTCAAACTCAAAGACACGGCAGGACGCGCGGGGTCGCCACAACCTCTCGCACGCGTGGCTACACCTTCGAACTGTGCAGCTATATTGAGTTGATTTTTTTACGCCACACACACACACGACGTGTACGTGTGCACATTAGGAACCTGTTGTAGCATTTTTATTCATGTTTTTCTTTTCCTTTTTTGAAAAGGAGTTCACTGTATAAAACAGAGAAAAAAACCCTGCGCTATCTGGCCAGTGTGTGTTCTGTCCTTTGATATTCCAACTGGAGGCCGCAGCTTCCTGGTGTCACACATCCATTCCCCGACTGGTCTGGTTTGTCCCACTGTTTTGTCCACCACACATCATTTAAAAGCACAAGAGATATTGGCAATGCATATATATATATATACACATATATACTGTATATGTATATATATATAATCGTCTTTACAAATGAAAAAAGATCAATTCGATCAGCCTTGGCGAACTGTTTTTTAAGTAATATTTTGCTCTTCTGCCAACATTTAAAAAAATATTTTTGAGATAATCAGCTTCCACTTTGTCTACAATTGTGATACATACATATTTTTGTCAAAAATAGATACCTGATATTCAGTCCTCCGAGGGTTCACAGCTGGAACAGTTAAAGATTTTGGCCCCATTAAAAAAAATCAAAGCGAGTTTATACAACCGAACCGACAGTAGCATACCTGTACTTCTATATGATGTATCATCCTCCTGCGTAAGGGAGCGATTTGAATGGAAATGAAGGATACGGGAAGCTTGTGACGATCGCGCCGCATCCATCGCTTCCTGCTACGACTCCTCTTCCTCGCTATCCGCTCTGCATGAGCCCCCCGGTGTCGCTTGTGTCAGCCCCAAACTTGCATCTCTCACCCTGTTAAATGATGTGCCGTCAAAGTAGTCCGCAAAGTGCATGTGTGCCAAGCCTTTTGTCTAGTGATGTTTCCAAGTGGTTTAAAAAGAAAAAGAAAAAAAAAAAAAAAAGATAGTGTGGTTTTTATCAGTTGCTGTTTCACAGACTCTTTTTTTTTTGTTTTGTTTTTACGTTTGCTTTTGATTTCTGTCAGATTTAGTATGATTTATTTAACACTAACATTGAAGGGATGATGCTGATACCAGCAATGCATTTAACATGTAGTCGCTGGATATTATGTTTGTTTTTTTTTTGTTGCTGCATAATTAAACTATCCATAAACCTTTTTTTGGGAAAACTGCTCAACATCACCAAAGTTGGAGGGATGAGAACGAAGATGTGCGCGCGCGCGTGTGTGTATGTGAGTGTGTGTGTGTGTGTGTGATGGGATATTAATTTCAAAGAATCTAGGGGAGGACAAACAGTTCATCCATCACTACTGTTCAAGATGTGTTTGTAAAAGCAGTATTGGTGCAAAAACCCTTTTGCCACGTTTGTTCTCAATTTCACTTGTAGAGGAGGAGTGTTCCGTATGCAAATGTATTATTTTTTAAGAAATGCTATTGTACTGTAAATATCCTTGTGAATATTTTTGTATCATCTTGATAATGTTTGTCCTTTGATCGATAGTCGTCCAACATAACCACATATGCTCCCGAACTCCCATCTGACCACTGACTTTGTAACCAGCATAACGACAGCTGTCTCGTCTCCTCGCCGCCGAGGAAGCCAGTCCAAACGTCTCATAAGCTATTTTTCTCGCGGGTCGCCGTGCTCTCCATTCACTTTTCCTCCCGGTGCACTCTGTCTCGCACCTGTCATCTGTAGACAGGCGACCCATTTTTATCTCTGCCCCCCTCCCCTCCCCTTCATCAGCTCAAGGTGATTGTGTAGCGTAGCTTCGATTTACACTCTCAGTTCAACGTTTCAAATGTATTTAATTGAAGTTGAAATACAAACACAATGTTATCAGTGATACTGAACAGTGATGGTTTTAAAAAAAGTTGTGGTACCAGCTGGCCTTCAGTGTCATTTGTGAGCTATGTGAATATCATAATTGTTGCTAATTGTCAATACGGTGGTATTTTAAAGATCACAAGCATATTTTAAAGAAATTCATGATATTGTTTATATTTTTGTCATAGAAAAATATGGCTTTTTTTTAAAAAAGCACGAGACCATATACATTTTAATCCCCTTTGTTTATTTTGGTAAATTATTTTGTACTGGTTTACTTATTAATCTGTAAGGCTAGAAATCCAATTTCTTTTAACTGTAGCATTATGCTAATCCCATCGTGGTTTTTATGTAAACATTGTATTTTTTTAAGAAATATAATTAGTTCCACTTCAGCTCACTGACATGTTGTTACAGGTTTAATTCACATCAGTTTTGTACCAGTGAAATCTAAAGTCCCACTTGTCACATTATTTTCCTTTTCTTACAATCTGAATTGAAACTCTCGATCAATCCGGTAGAAGTCGCTATCATTTTTTTTTGTTTTGTTCTTCCATACAAGTGAGCCATTTTGGTGTATAAGGCAGCACCCTGAATTTGTAGTTGCACAATCACAATAACTGGCCATTTCTCTGGGGGGAGTTGTTTTAAAAAAAGAAAAAAAAAAAATACAGTAAGGAAGGCACATTCATCATTCTGGCCTGGAGAGGATGTTGAAGGCGAGGCTAGGTCAAACGTCCCAAGGATGCCTGTATATATGTAAATGAATATAGAGACATGTGAACAGAAATGTATTCATTTTCCCTGGGAATGTGCATTGTTTCTTCAGAATAATAAAAAGCTTGCAACCCCTCTACTGGAAGTGGCTGAATATGGAAAATGAAACTTGTTAGTTAGTGTTGTGGGTATCTCTCAGCATTTTGTTTCCCCCTTTGTAATATACGTTCACCTCTTTGATTAGAGGAACTGGGACAGTTCATGTAATATTTAATACCTAAGTGTTCTCGTCTGTCGCCTGCATACTCTGAAGTGCTGAAGCTAAAAAAAAAAGGAGGAAAAAAAAAACAAGGTTACAAAGAAAATCACTTGGATGCGTGGCAGGAAAGTGGTGAGAGGGACGAGTCCAGAAGATTGTAACCCTATCCATCGTTTGTACAATTTTTTGATATCATGAACAGTTGGAAAAATGATTCGACCCAAGGTGATTCATGCAATGTGGCCATTGTCTCTATGTTTGTACATCGTATGTACAATCATTTCACATTCTAAACTGGTCAGAAAATAAAGGAACTAATTGTGATTTTTAGTCTTGCAGAACTGTATGTAGTTAGATGATGTGACAACCTAATATTTATCTAATAAATATGTATTCAGATGATACCTGTATGCCGCTGTGGTCCTGTCTTTTATGCACCTGTATCATAGTGGGACAATTAAGCCAGCGAATCTCCCACCGGCTGTTTATCTAAAGCAAGGTGTAAATTATGGGTATCACATTTTAGTCTCATGTGGCTTAACATATTTTGAGGTCAGCAAACCCTTAATATGGAATGGATATTAAACCACATTAATTAAGTGAACACGCTGAGGGAGACAAGGCTCTGAAAACCTGGTCATAAAAAGAGGAATGGTAGTATATTGGGACATCTTGTGGTCAAGTTTGAGATCGTATCTTTGCCGGCGGATTCATTCACGCTCCTGTGTCTCTACATGTTGGTTCTAGAACATCAACACAAATACACAGAGATGTGTTTGTGCTATTTAGTACATTTTGTTAAGTTACACAGTGAAATTTGGAGTTATCAGCATAGGTGATATTGACATGTTTCATTGAGAGCAGACGTATACACAGTGTAAAACACAGAATTCAACCACACACTGTTTATCTGTTACTACTGGCACTTAAGTCTCAGTGTATAAATGTAAGTTATCATTTTTGGGATGCAACCATTACAAATACTGCATATAGTGTCAGTATAGTAACTTTGTAATCATGATATATGATTTTTTATAAAAAGATTTTAATTTAATTGTGTTCAACAAGGAATATCTTATAGATATTTTGGTTGTTGTTATGTTATTGCAAATAAAGAAATTAAAATAACATTTCCTGAGGTGTATGTTTGTTTGAACGGGAGTTCATTCCTAACGTTAACTGGAAGCATATAATCTCGCGAGATCTGAACAGGTAGCCGCTCGGAGATAATATACTTCCGGTTTGGAGAGAAGCACTTCCTGATCTCACATATACAAGCGTGACTTTGGCTAACAACTGACCTGAGCAGGTGGACTGAAGCGTACAAGTTTTTAAAATGTTGCTTTTATCAAACAGGATAAAAATATGTTCTCTCGCGTTTACCGCCGCGCGCATGTGCAGCAGCGGACCCGCGGCTGCTAACAACAACCCGACGGTTTACTTTGACATTGCAGCCGACAACGAGCCTCTCGGCAGAGTGACCATTGAGGTAAGTTAAAGGGAAATAACTCTTGATTTCATGCAACAACACAGTGTACATGTGGTCGCTTTTCAGTAGCACATCCTATTCTTCCCACCACCTTTTAATGGGACATTTACAGCCAGGTGTTGAGTCACAGTTTCCGGAGAACAACTTGTTCAACATTTGACCCTGAAGGCGTTTTATTTGTGTTTTGCAGCTCAACGCTGAAGTTGTGCCAAAGACCGCCGGTAAGCAAAGTCTTCATATTAAACTCCAACAGGTGGTTATAAGACTTAAAATGCGTTTGTTTTAATTAGTGTCCAACAAACTGCTTTTCTAACAGGTGTGTTTATGGCTAATAAATAGCAATGCTGCAGCTCTTTGTACCTGTTAGCTTTGGGTAGTGTTACATAATTATTTAAAGAAAAAAGGTACCCAGTCCTAAAAAGGACCTCTTTAAATATCTAGCTGATTTAACGAGTTTTAGCCAATTAGGAATCAATTAGTTGAATGAAAACCAGAAACTTTTATCTAACAGAATCTGTCTGGAAATCTTTTTCCTAGAGAACTTCAGAGCTCTGTGCACAGGGGAGCAGGGCTTCGGTTACAAGGGATCAACCTTCCACCGGGTCATCCCTCAGTTTATGTGCCAGGTAAGCACTTGTTACTGCTCTTTTGTCCCCTTTCTTTACATGCAGCCTGGTGTCACATACGCCTGCTTTGTGTTTCCAGGGTGGCGATTTCACTAACCACAATGGAACCGGAGGGAAATCTATTTACGGGTGGAAGTTCCCTGATGAGAACTTCAAGCTGAAGCACACCGGACCTGGTAATTAATTACAGGATTTAATAGTCTGGGGATTTCCTAGAATTTCAGGGAATTTGTACAAGCAACCAGTGAACTGATTTCCCGGTGCGAGTCATAGCTTGTGTTGGCTTGTCCTCCTTCCATAGAAATACAACAAAACAATTTCAACTGAACTTACTAAATTCTGAATTGTGATACAGCATGAAAGCATTTAAAACCAAACAAGCTGATGCAAGTTAGGCAGATTAGTCGGTGGACTTTACAGTTCATTTTTATGCTTCCGCAAATAATAGATATGCATATACATTTCTGGTTTATGCACTTATG